>ML213505.1:152233-218589 GCA_004369045.1 Heliocybe sulcata | reverse complement strand
ACACAAGAGCTAAAAGGACGGGTAAGCTATGTGTATTTACATGTTTTCGGGGCTCGGGGCTCGGGGGTGAAGGCCGGATGCACCACGTGGCTACGCTGCATTGTGTGGGAACGCAGCACACTGAAAGCGGGCGCGCCACGTGGTTCTAACCTTACGCTAGGGTTGGCCGGCACTAACGATTTTGGCCTCCCCTAGCGTAACAAAAGGGGGAGCAAGCTCCCCCAACTATAATAGGTGTGGACATATAGATCTATAACTGAGTTCGAAATATAGCTCGGACTTCGAAAACACTCCCACACCTGTGGCGCAATGTCATCTTGCGATAATATTCATATTATGACAGTAGACCATACTGGCCAGAAAACAGGCTATGCCTCGAGAAGCATAGAACACAGCAGTATGCGTTTGTACTGCAGGTACATCTCTGCACAAACGCGAAGACGTCGCAAGTTGCAGTTCGAGAGGCAGTTCGGAGTTTGTACTGGTTCTCACGGCTGTGGCATACAGATTCTATGTCAATTCCTGACTGTATTCATGCTGCTGTGCCCCGGGTGCAAGATGCTGAAGCTATGATAGCTTAAGCATATAGAGAAATGGCTGTTCTACTTATCTGGTATATTTTTTAGGTACGGCGCGGCAGCGCCGACCAGAAAAAATCAGCATTTTATGCTTTATTCGATGTTTTCTGAACTTCTACAGATATTTGGACTTCATGGATGAAGGTTCTAAGCCCTGAGAGGGGTGGGGAAGGTCTATAAATATGTGATAGGTTTTCCGAAGCCTGAGGAAGTAATACTGCGGCGCGTAGCGCCGCTTCCGAGAAGAGAAAGCTTTGTGAGTACTTGGCGCGAATTGAGCTGTAAATTGCACTCACATTCTGTTGTATAATACAGTTTGCCAAATGTTTGCTGTGCATGTGTCAGAGTGCGATCCGAGAGCTGGGCGGCGCGTAGCGCCGCGAAGCTGAGCTGAGATAGGTCCCGTAAGCTTAATGGAAAGGCCTGTCCTGGATCCGGAAGGGTGTTCCAGGCTAAAAAAAAACCGGAAATGCCACCGTCAGGAACTACAAATGTATTCCAGCTATTCTACAAGTTTTAGAATTCTACCTATTCCTGACGAATAGCTATCTCCTCTCTTCCTTCTCCTCCCTCTTCGAGTTAATTATTTAATTATAGTTAATTTCGCCAAAGTCCACACCTATAGTATATGAGCCACCGGGAATTACCTGTGGCTATACACGTTGCCACTCTCATTCTCCCGCCGGCATAAGGAGTACTGTGACATTAATCCCGGTACCTGAAAGCCTGACGAGGAGCTATGTGGGCTACAAAGATTCTATTACTTCTGGGTATTCTGAAGAGGAACTCTTGTACTCTACTAAAACCGGCTAGAAATGCCATTGTCCCTCGTCCCATGTCGACTAGCCCCTCATTGCTGATAATTATAGTATACCTCTATGACAGTGGGCAATTATGCAAATGTACATTGATAGTGATGACGCTTCCAGACTGGTTGATTAAATGATACAGTAGCCACCGTCGACGCGAATTTCGGCGCCCGTCATGAAGCGGGATGCGTCGCTCGCCAGGAACACAACAGCACCCGCCAAATCACTGGGCTCCCCCATCTAGGCACGACATACATGTTAGTTGACAGGCATAAGAACGACTATGCACGAGGAATACGTACGCGACCCATTGGTGTCAGACTCTCCCAAGTTTTCTAAGCAAAGGCCTATCAGGAACAGCGCTCTCGGGCCAACAGTTACAAATAGTTTACCTTCAGTTCGCGATCATGCTCCAGAATAGTTTTCGTGAGTTTGGTGAGCATGTATCCCGGGCTGAAATAAGAAGAGAAAATGACATCATGATTAAGTCAAAGAAGTGATCGGCGTATAATTGCTCACCTCAAAACGTTGACACGAACACCCTTCTTTGCCCACTCAACGCCGAGCGACGCCGCCATATGTTTCACAGCTAGACAAGGTATTAGCTGAATTCGGTATTTGCAGGAGCCGGCGACATACCAGCTTTGGAAGCATTGTAAGGTGTTTGCGGCTGATAACGACATCAGAGATGACGACAATGTAGTGACGTCACGCGCATACCTGGGGAATGTTCACAACCTGCGATCCGGGGAATCGACATTAGGATGACCCCAGAAGATTAGATATGGGGAGACTCACGTTCGAGCTCATACTGGAAACGAGGACGATGGAGCCTCCGCCCTGAGGAATCATGTTGCGCGCCGCCTCTCGTGCGGTGAAGAAGGCGCCGTGAACGTTGATGTCGTACAGCCGCTTTATCCGATCAAATGGGTAGCTGAGTTTGGGACATCAGTCAGCGGACCACATTACGGAGCCAAGTTCTTGGACGCACTCGAAAGCAGAGTAGTTCTCCACGATACCTGAGAGTCAATTGGTCAGGTGAGCCAATGCGGACAGACGGTGTCAATGGCGCTCACCAGCTGATGCGACAACCGAGTCTAACCGACCGAAGTTGTCCATGGTCTCATTGAAAGCCTTGATCACGGAACGCTCTGATGAGACATCGCACTCGAGGCCAATAATTTTGAAATCCTCAGGCTTCATATCGCTGTTAACTTGACGCTTTTCAGTAAATAAGGTCGAGGACAGTCGCACGTGTACTGACGGCATGCGCTGGCAACCAGCTCCCGGGCAGCATCCTCGGCCTCGGTTTGTTTCAAATCCACAATAGCCATGTTTGTGCAACCGCTACAAGACACGCGTCAACGCAAGGGGTATAGCTGTTGTGCTGGCAACACGTACGAGTTGACGAACGCCCGACAGAACTCATTTCCGAGACCTCGCGCGCCACCGGTGATTAGACAGACCTATCGAAGAATACTAAGCACAACATCTCCGTGGTAGGTAAGGAATATCGCCCACTTTGCCGTCCATAGAAAAATCTGGCAGAGAGCGGGGTGTCTTCGACTTGGCAAGACTTGCCTGGCGAAGCGTAGGCTGTGTGGAGAAGCGTGCTCTGAGAACATTAGATGCAGCGCGGGCGCCAGGGCGGGCGGCGACGGTGACAGAACGAGCAAATAGCGGGGACGACATGGGAGACGATAGGCAGGTGAGAAATGTTTGCGGGCGTTGTTTACAACCAGATTTAAGGTCAGGCAACAGCTTATGAGGTCAACTGGGGAGATCCGAAAGTCTAGGCTGTAATAGTCTACTCCGGTCCGGGACAGAGTCCGGGGAATTAGCCGAGCTTTTCCCCCACCCCGCTCCTCCTTCTCGTCATAAGTGAGCATCACCGTTGGGTGCATTTCAACGTCGTATGTGACAGCGATCACTGCCTATGGTATTTCCCTGTCTATTATATAGCATGGCGATTGTAGTACGTAGTAGAACATGGAGCGACGAGATAGGAGTTCATAGGGGATAAACGAGAGTGGGTATCCAAATAATATAACCGCTATACTTCCAACAGAACAAGATACAATAAAGGAGAGACTATGCCAGCAATTGGCCAAAGTAAATATGAGACAGAGCGATAATAAACATAAGCACGGCAGAGAATGCACGGGGAATGAGGGTGGGGAATTCGTCGGCATCGGGTGACACAGCTTGGCGGGGAAGGAATGGATCATAGGCAGGCGAATTTCGACTTCCGTCGTTGAAGTTCTTCCATCCGACTGTCGAGTTGCGCCCGCGCCCGTTCCTTGGCTCGGCGTTCTTCGTCGAGTCGGCTCTCGAGGGATTGCTTCTCTTCCACGATGGAACGCCGGACATTGACAACTTCCCGCTTGGTCTCAGTTAGTTCTTTCTGAAGGCCTTCGATCCGGGTATTAAGCGTGTCCCGTTCCCGCGCAAGCTCCGTAGCATGCATGCGAGCTTTGCGGACTGTTTAAGGACAAAATCAGTCAGCCTTAGTTACGTTGATGCGACTGAAACAGGTTCCACTTACGGTTCTTCTCCGAATCGCCAAGAGACGACTCTAAGCGGCTTACCATGTCCATGTGAGCCTGGAGGTCGCCCTCGCAATGCGTGAGCTGCTTGTTAAGGGTTTTGATCATCGCTTCCTGCTCCTCAATGTGTTTGCCCTGCTCCTCGACTTTAGTAGCGAGGTTGACGTCGAAACTCGAGTGTGCCACAGAGGTGTTGGGTGAATCAAGTCCAGAATCCCGAGAAGAGGCAGACGTGATCGCACTGGAATGCGATGAGGCAGTCATGCCATGCTCAGAGACAGACTTCTGAACAGGAGGCGGCGGCGGAGGAACAGCGGGGGGCGGAGTAGAGGGAGGAAGTTTCGCTGGGGGCAAGCCGTTTGCTCGCGCATACGATATAGACCGCTCGGAGATTGTGGGTCGGGCTGGAGGGTCGGGCGCTGGGTTGCTGTGCGAGACTTGTGCTTGCAGATCCTTAACGATTCCGTCCTGCCGCGTCTTCTCAGCCATGAGCTGATCTCGCTCATCGCGAGTACGCTGCAGAGTCTCTTGGGCTTCGGCAAGCTCAGAGCGATGCCGTTCTAATTCATCGACGAGGGACTGCCGTTTCGAGGCCTCCTGGACAAGCTTGGACTGTTGACTGCGGGTGTTCACGAGTTCGGCCCTGAGTTTCTCCAGGTCGGACTTCAGCTTCTCTCGCTCGTTATGACTCTCAGACAGAAGACCGCCCAACCGGCCGATCTCACCATCCTTCTTGCCTATAATGTCTTCGTGCTGCTTGCGCGTCTCCTCGCGAGCCAGATCATACTCCTCGCTGGCTGCCTTATAGGACGCTAGCTCGTCCAGTAACAGATCATGATCCTTCCGCATCGTGCCCCGTTCCTGGTTGTGCCTGTCCTCCGCTTCGCGGAGAAGACTCTGGAATTTCGCCATTTCATCTTCCAGAAGACGCTGGCTTTGAGACCTGGCCTCATCCAGAGCCTGTCTACGCAGATCCTCCGCAGCGACGAGATTAGCTTGAACTTCGGCCATGGCCTGTTGATGGTCCGATCTAATCTTGGCCATCTCCTCAGTATGTGATCGAAGGAGGGATGATCGTTCTTGCTCAGCCGATGCCTTTACGTCGGCAAGAGTGGCTTCATGATCGGCCTTGATCTTCGCGATCTCGGATTCATGCCCGCGCTCTATTTCCTGCATAGCCACAGCATGTTGCTCTTTCAGGCTAGCCAACGCAGCATCAAGCTCTTCGCGAGCCTGAGCCAAGGAGGATTGCGACTGCCGCTGCGACTCCGTTTCATTCGCCAGCCGACGCTGCAGGTCCTCTAGTGCGGTAGCATGCTCCGAACGCAGTTTGTCCAGCATCGTGCTGTGCTCCTGCTCCATCGTTGACAAAGCAGCTGAACGGTCTGCCTCAGCCTTGGCCAGCTGCTCGCTGAAGGCAGCTTCCTTCTTGTTCGTAAGGTCCGAGAATTCCTGCTTGAGCTCGACCATAGAGGTGTCCAGAGAAGACTGAGACTGCGATATGCTCCCGCGATACGTGATCTCTAGCTGTCGGAGCTCAGAGGCGTGCTCCTCCCGCAGACGTTGCAAGTTGGATGAGGAATCGGCACTCTGTTTCTCCAAGGCCCGCTCGTGCTCAGCCCGCAGCTTCTGAAGAGCATTGTCGTACTCCTCTTCTCTGCGCGCAAGCGTGGCAATGATTTCCTGGTCTTTCTTCTTAAGCGCCTCCTCTTGCAGAGCAGCTGCTTTGGCGAGAGCAGACTCGTGTTCCTCTCGCGCGCGTTGCAGGACCTCGTTGGCCTCGTCGATGCGCCGACGCAACTCTTCCTCACGGTCTGAATGCAATTTGCCAAACGCCTCGGTATGCTCGCCGTGAGCCTTCTCAAGAGCAGAGGAAACTTCCGACAACTGCGTCCTCAGCGAACTGACGGAAACTTCATGCTCCTCCCTCAGCCGCGCTAAGATGGTGTCTAGCTCATCAGCCTTGGCTTGCAACGCCTGTTCGTGCTCAGTCCGCAACTGCGTCACAGCAGCTTGGTGATCGCTTTCTGCCTGCTTCAGCTGCTTCTCGAGCTCCGCTTCTTGTTGGTGGGCCAGCTCCAGAAGCATGATGTTTTGATCATGCTTTTCGTGTAATGCAGCCAATTCCGTGGACATGTTGTGCGTCTAGAAAGTCGCTGAGTTAACAGGACCGGGCAGCCCTACTATTACACACCTGATCGCGAGACAAAGCAGTCAGTTCGTCGCACTGCCGACGGACTTGAGCTAACTCTGAGTTGAGGCCCTCCACAATCTCTCGATGCTGGGACTCCTTTTGCGCCATTGACCTGTAACAGAGTTGAGAGTCTCAGAGGGATAGATGGTGAAGGTCTAAACTGACCGCATAAGCTCGTTCAGCCTCTCAAGGGACTCGTCGGTATCCGAGGCTGACATGGAATCTGCCCTGATGTGGCCGTTAACCCCGTTTTGGAAACTTTGTCGGATCACATTGAAATTATGCATGGTCTTGGGCGAAAGGTCAGGATTGGCGGTCACTTGCTCCTCCGGAAGGCTGTGCGGCTCTGTGAAGATGTCCTCCCGTCCCTTCGCCTGCAGAGATCCTTCAAGATGAGCTATCTCAGCCTCACGCTCCTTCAGGACCTCCTGAAGTCTCATGATTTCCTTCTCCATGCTTGAGACAGACCTCTCGCCAGTATTAGGGCCAGGGACGCCGTTTAGTGGAAGGGATATGGAGAGGTTAGGTCGAGACTCAAGCAGAGAGTGCGAGGGGGAATGCGAGCCGGAGCTACTACTTCCTTGACTGGAAACAGATGGATTGCGAGATTGGACCAAGGAAAGCTCCTGCGAGAGCGACTGCGACTGTGAAAGCGATTGTGAGTGCGACCTACGTAAGTAGCCATGTCAACCCAACGCCATCAAAACAAATGATAAGTATATTCACCTCAAGTGAAGCGACTCCGACGAGGCCGCATGTCGGAATAAAAAACGCTTCCCCGATGCGGGACTGTGATGCGAATCGCTTGATTCTCTGGACCGGGGACTCTTACGGCGCCTGAATGGCGGTATCTCCATACTTCTCTCTGCAGCATCAGACGGAACTGCATTGCTGAGCTTGGCTTCCTGGATCTGGGCGGCCAAGTCAGAGATCTCACGTAGCGCATCGCGGTACTTGTTCGTAACCGAGGAAAGATCGGCCAACGTCTGCGCATGCGTCTTCTGGAGGGCTGCAAGTTGATCTTCTGCGGTCTCGTCATCGTTGTGAGTCCCGTTCGTGGTCGGGGTGGGGGCTGAAGTACCGTCGGGCCTGAAACTCTGACGAGCGCGAGCGACCTTGTCGACCATGCTACCGAGACGAGCCCGTTCTTCGCCAGCCTCCTTCTTCTTGGCCTCCCACTCTTGCATCTTCAATTGCAACTCCTTTACGCGCTTCTCCCTTTCCTCAAGGTCGTCTCTCCATGCCTGCCCATCATTCTGCAAGCTTTCCAAGCGTGACTGCAAGACCTCGACCTCTTGTCTGCGGCGGTCGCATTCAGTCTCCAGACTATCGACTCGCTTTCGAAGTTCCTGGACAGACTCGTCGGCTCGAGCGAGACGAGCTTCGAGATCAGCAATGTATTCCGTAGTGTGGGACTCGGCATCCTTATATCGCGTGATCTCCTTCTTGAGGTCCGTCATCGATTCGCTCGAGCTGAGAGTACTCTCGTCGTAGTGTTTGATCTTCTCCTCCAAGTCACGAACGTATGCCTACAAATCGATTAGCTGGTGGAGCCCATCAAAAGAGACAGAAGCATACCTCGGTCGACGCCTCTCGCTCTGTCAACTTTGAGACCCGCAGCTTGAGCTCATCCACATACAACTCCGTCTGCTGACTCTTCTCCGTCACCTCAGCCAACTCAGCCTCCTTCTCTTCGTAGAGATCGTTGGTGTGCCTCAGGGCCGCTCTATTCAAGCTAAGCTCAGCTTCCATAGCATTGATAGTCTTCTCGTATTCCTCGATGACAGGTCCTACGATCTCTTCGTACCTGGCAGTCGCGTTCATGCCGCCCGATGTCGACTGCCCCTGCTTCTCAGCAAGTTCGCGTCGTAATCGAGTGAGTTCCTCCGTCCTGTCGGTGAACTTTGCGCGTAGGTCCTCGTAGTTGCTCTGCAACTGTACCATCTGGTCCAAAACCTTCTTGGACGCGCCTTCAACGGGCTCCGCACCCCCGGCGGTTGACGCACCAGCGCCCTTGCCGCCGTTCTCCTTAATAGTCTTCAACTCCTTCCGCAGTCGGGCGACAGTCGTCTGTAGCCATTCCACGTCGTCCCAGCCCTCCTCCTTCTCGTTCAGGGTCACCCTGTTCTTGATGTTCCTAGCACGGTTGGCGTACTTCAGGGTATTGACGGTTTCGCCTGCATTCCACTCCGCCGGACTAACACATGCGATCATAAGCGTGTGAGCATTGCCGCCCAACGAGTCTTGCAGAAGTCGCGTGAGCTTGGAATCACGGTAAGGTATGTGAGTCGCCGTATTGGTCTTCGCGCGAGCAGGGTCACCAAGGGCAGAAATAACATTCCCCAGAGCCAACAGACCGCTATTGATGGAGATACCCTCCTTCGCGCGTTCTCCGGCAGCTGCCGTCCGCTTAAGCTACCAAATATATAACGAGATCAGATCGAAGACAGAAGACCAGCAAAGAAGACGACGCACTCGTTCCGACCCAGCAAGATCTACGAAGTGGAACTTCGACGTGATCGTAACCCATTCACCGCCTCCGTCGTCTTGCTGTCCGAGGGAACTCGGAGGTCTGAGACCCCCGCGGTCCATCGCAGTCGAAAAGCTCGGCGTACCCGGCCGGCCGAATGTTGGCGACGATACTCTTGAATTTGAAGGGGCGTACATCGAGCCGGGTCTGGCAAGGCGAGAAGGGGAGCGGCCAGAAGGAGGTAACGGGGAAGAGGAGCGGGGAGGAGGGCTGGAGCCCGTGAATTTCTTCTGTGTGAGGGTCAACGAGAAGATCGCGTGCGAGCGAGAGGATTGGGCGTTCATGTCAGTTTCGTTGGTGCGCCGCATGGATGCGCCTTGACGAATCAGGCTACACGCGGGTTAGGAACCAAATGGAACAGCAAAGGGGAGGGCACTTACCCCATGACTTCCGTAGCGTTCTTTACATTTACCTCGCGTAACCCAGTCCAAATGATATGACCTTTATCTTCCCTGATTTGGACTTCACGGCGAGCGCCAGTACCATCGTCCGCAAGAAGGTCCAACAGGTCTTCGTTATAGATTTCTATGAACGACCCTTTAATGCTGTAATTCCACGTATTGCCACGCTCCTCTTTGAGAGCCCTAGCTCGCTTGAATAAGGTAGAAACAGCTCTGGGAATGATACCCATTCCATTATGGGGGTCCGAAGGATCGGCGTCCAGGTCGATGCCGGTCATAGTGAAGGTCTTCCCGCTACTAGTTTGGCCATATGCAAGTATAGTACAGTTGAAGCCTTCAAGGAAGTGATTAAGGAGCGGTTCGGCGGTAGAGGTAAAGAGCGCATGTTGGGTCGAATCCGGAGGGTGAACTTGGTCGAAAATGAAAGTCTGCTTCTTCTGGGAACCAGTGGAGGAAGGTGAAGCACCAGTGCCCGCTCCTGCAGAAGTTGGTTGGGCAGAGACCGGGTCGACTGCAACAGTTGTATCGGAAATGGGGTGGACGACGGCGCGCTGGAAACGAGGGGGAATGGAGGCCGCATCTTGGGTGGTCGTCGGCCGGATACGCACGGCTACGTTGCCTGTGTCAGGGAGTGCAGTAGAGGCGAGCCCAAGGCTCTACTCACCGACTTGGATTGAGGTGGTCGTCGCGCTCGGGGGCGCCATGGTCGACGTCGTCGAGGACAGTGTTGCCGGTAGGTAAGCGAGGGCAAGTCCGAAGTCCGGTGATGGCAGAATTTGGGCGGGATTCCGCCGCAGAACTTCCTGTTTGGGTGGCGCGGAGTGGTCAAATTATTGCGCCTGTGGCTTCGCTCTGCCAAATTCTCGCAGAATATTAACCCTCGCTCAACGCTTCTCATTACTTATGGCTCGCCCAAGCGCTAGTTATATGTAATGTCTTCGGATTGGCACGTCCATGCAAGCTATATGGAAGTGCAGAATCCAGTCGGAACGCTTACTTAGCCATATATCATGACTTCAGGTTGTTGGGACCACCCGTCGAACTAGACCGCATATAGGCAGCGACGAAAGGAGGTTCATAGCCTTGTATTGCCTTAGGCCACCGTTTGTCCTCGAAGATCATCTCCGCATATTTATTTCCACTACGCCTCGAATCAGGATCTGCATTTATCAAGACAGCTCGAGGCCTCGACTTTATTGCAATCTTCATATCGTGCTTCCGTTCTCCGTTCGTCATGTCTACTATGGGCCTCATCCATACTATCTCGGACACGGATCCGAATGACTGGCAGTATCTCTCCGAAGGAGGCGCTACATTGGTTCTCAGCTACAGGGGAGCGCCCGACGCACGATTCGATGGAATGGTCCTCCGTCTGAAGAAAATTGCACTATGCTCGCCGAATGACCACTCGAACGAGGACCATTCTGAACGCTCGTCAACAATAATAAGTGACCGCAGGAATAATAAGGGCGAAGACGAAGACGAGGATTCAAGCGTATCTTCCATACAATGTCATAACAGAATCATTCGACGATTGATCCCCGACCGGTATCTACCTCGGTTGTCCCTCATTGGCACCGATCCTGCGTGGTTATCGCAATTAGCAGATCTCATACAGCCCAGTCGTCCGGTTCTGCGACGCAAGAAGGATGCGATTGATATTTCAGCCGTTCAGGCGATACTCGCTACTGACCTCACAGCCAATGAAAGCTGGTCTTTAGAAATAAAGGTGAGCTCGACAGCGTTTCATGCATTGTGCTTGCACTAATCCTCTTTGAAGCCGAAGTGGGGATTTCTTCCCAGTTCGACGCATCTATCGCCAGATACGAAAGCGATCAAGACTCGGACCTGCAGGTATTGCATGCATTCGTATCTTAAGTCGCGCAATGGGGAAGCGGCCGCGGTGACATTCTGCCCTCTAGACCTATACTCAGGTCAGGAGGAGCGAGTGGCAAATGCTCTCGGCGCGCTATGGGACGAATGGCATGGCAAGGCTGGTCATATAAATAACCTCAAAGTCTTCGTAGGTGGTAAAACTCTTCAAGCCCACGACGTGCGTAATATACATCGTCTGGACACCTTTGACCACTGAGCCTTACGGAACGTCTTAGCCGGCTTCAATGGTGAGCCTTCGGCATGCAATGACAAACTCGTCACCAAGTTGCACCCCCTCGGAGAAGGTGGACTTGCGGGAACTATTTGTAACCCAGCTCACCGCTGTGCTCCTATCTTCTCGTGTTTTGGGTATCATCTCGGAGCTGCAGCGGACACTTGATCCACTCGACATCGAGGGGCTATGCTCTCTTTGGGCGAATCGTTGCGCCGATGTTAGCGGCGATGTGTTGCCAACAGGACCGGAGCCGACCCTTGATGACTATGAAGCCCTTATCGAACGATATCTGACAAATAGAAAGAGTCAGGATCATGACCATCCAGACGTTCAAAATGTGTGGTACTACACCATGATGAGTCTCCTCTCCGGAACATTCAAAGATTGTTCTATCATCATTCGTCCTACGTTCTTCAACTCTGGGGCTGGGTCGGACGAGGGGCAACCTAACTCTGGTCCGGAGCCCGTCACCATCATTGATCTCGACCGGAAACCGATAAAAAAGTTGCGGCATTGGGCAAAGCTGGACAAGGAGATTATAGATGCATATAGGAGCTCCGGATTGAACAAGCGCTGTGTAGACGAGGCGAGGGACGTATGAAATTCCTGTTTATTCATTGTAATCGATCTGGAAAGACTAGACGGTCTTTACTTTCTCCCCTTGAGTTCGGTATAAGGTCTACGACCTCGGCTTACGCGCTGGCCTGGATGCGCTCTGGTCAAGCTTTCATTATATGCCAATTGAAAAGCGATCAAAGTCCCTATATATGCCGTAGATCTGCTTCCCGATCCGTGTGGGGAAGTGCAGGGTCATTTGACCTTGATCCGGACGGACAACGTTCTCGGTGTTCAAATGGAGACGTTGAAGCTGTCGGCTGCGACGGTGCCGCCCTATTCAGCGACGAGACAGACGACGACTACATAGTATTTCGCCGACTCCATCCATGACCTTTGCGAGAGCTTGCCACCGAGTTTCCGGCCGATTGCCTCAGAGGGCTGTCTTGTCCAGGTCTGGTCAGCGCAGGAACGCATCGTTCTACAATGCAGACATAGCTGGGTTAACAGAGGAGCAAGTTGAGGTATGTTGACTCGTAGTATCTGGCCGCCCATGTCTGAGCGTACAGTAGTTCCGGAATGCGGTCACAGAGTTCGCTCAGAAGGAGGTGGCGCCCAGAGCTGCTGAAATCGACAGGAGCAACAACTCCCCTTCAGTGAGTTATACTTCCTTAGAAACTGAACGCTTGGCCAATAATCACCGCATGATAGGACTTATGGGAGAAGATGGGAGACATGGGTCTACTAGGCATCACTGTCTCCGCAGACTACGGTGGCCTCGCCTTGGGCTACCTGAACCACACGCTCGCGATGGAGGAACTCTCAAGAGCTTCGGGTTCGGTTGCCCTTTCCTATGGTGCCCACTCGAACCTCTGCGTGAATCAAATCCACCGATGGGGCACGGACAAGCAGAAGGAGAAGTACCTCCCGGACTTGGTGTCAGGCAAGAAAGTGGGGGCGCTCGCGATGAGTGAGCCGGGGAGCGGGAGCGATGTTGTCAGCATGCGTTTACGGGCTGATCAGATCGATGGAGGGTATCGGTTGAATGGAAATAAGTTCTGGTCAGTTCTTTTTTGCTCCGCTAATGTGGTGTCAGAAAGGACTGAATTTTTCGTGCCAGGATTACGAACGGTCCATCTGCATCGACTCTGGTCGTCTACGCAAAGACGTCGCCGGAAAAAGGCTCGAAGGGTATAACCGCTTTCATCATTGAGAAGGGCTTCCCTGGTTTCAGCACGGCGCAGAAGCTCGACAAGGTCGGCATGCGCGGCAGTGACACCTGTGAGCTGGTATTCGAGAACTGCGAGGTGCCAGAAGGTGGGTACGCGTTCATACGTCACTGATGAATCTGTTGACGCATATGATGCCCTTACTAGAGAATATCCTAGGACAGCTGGATCGAGGTGCTGCCGTCCTCATGTCAGGCTTGGATCTTGAGCGACTGGTGCTGAGCGGCGGTCCTCTCGGGTTAGTCAAGATGATATTCCGGCTCATGGCATGGTACTGACAGTCTATGCCTACGTATCAGAATAATGCAAGCTGCCTTCGACTATGCGGTGGAGTACATCCACGACCGGAAACAGTTCGGTCAGCCGGTAGGGACCTTCCAACTGATGCAAGGCAAGCGGCACATTTGGATAGTGTGCTCTTCTGCTGGACACTGATTCTTGCCACCATCACCAGCGAAAATCGCGGACATGTATACGAAGCTCAATGCGAGCCGTTCCTACGTTTACGCCGTGGCACGGGCCTGTGACCAGGGCAAAGTGAGCAGAAGGGTGCGTATAGCAGGAGCAGCATAGGCCCACCATTTCGCTAAGTCTTCCATCCTCAGGATTGTGCGGGTGCGATCCTCTATTCGACGGAAAGATCTATCGAAGTCGCGATGGAGGCAATGCAATGCCTCGGTGGGAACGGATACATCAACGGTACATCTTTCTGACCTCCGGTTCCTCGAGACGTCCGCCTGAGTATTTGCGATCACAGAATACCCTACAGGCCGATTCCTAAGGGATGCGCGGTTATACGCTGTTGGCGCCGGGACGCAAGAGATTCGGAGGATGCTGATCGGCCGGGAGTTCAACGAGCAACTTAAGTCATCATAGTCTGTCTAGGTGTAGGTCACTACATTGTTGCCGAATAGTTCTTGTGCTGCTATAAACTCCATGACCATCAGGTCTGTCGCAAAGTGCTTATATGCGTGCCTTTCCAGGTTCAGCTGGTGCCACACGGAGGCTGTGGTGGCTGGTGCCACAAAGAAGCATGGACGCCACACGGAAGGTCAAAGCGAATGGTTCCTTTGATATCTGAGCACTGCTTGCAGTGCAGCATAGGTATAAAGGAGGGTTTGTTTACCGTTCCATCCCCTCACTCTACGTGCCACAGCGCTTGCAACATCCCTCGCTACACCCGACCATGCCAGTGCAGACCAGAAGTGCCACCAGGCGTTCTCGCGCAATGGGAGCTATGAAAGGGGCGAAACGTTACGAACCATATAGGATGCCAAACGTCCCTCCGCGCCACCGTGGCGCGTTCGTCGACTTCCAGACGACTTTCCTGGAGCATAAAAAGAAATGTGACCCGGCGGTGCCTGTGCGCTTTACGCGGAAGTATGCGATGAAGCGACAAGGCTGGAATATAGATCTGGAAATTGAGTCCGAAGATGAAGAGGATGAAGATCAAGAGACGTGGGTGCTTTGAACCGTCTCGGGAGGTGTATGTGTTGACGAATCAGTAGCGAGCCTTCCAATGAAATTGTGGATCCCGAACCGATCAAGAGAGCCACGTGCAAACGACGTAGACGTCGAGCTAAGACATCGTAAGCCACATCCACAATGGTTTGTGGCGGTACGTACTGACCTCCTCCCGCGCTAGGCTAAGGAAGCAGAAGGCCCGCCTGGAGGCTGCTGAAGCGTCTGGGAAGAAGTTAACCAGGTCGAGGTAAGTCTGTGCCCGTCAATCGGCTACTTTTCATTGACGACTTACTGGCAGAAGAAAATCTGGAGCGGATGTCAAGCCGACGAGATGCTCTGCTAGGATCAAGGCTGCAAAGGAGGCGAAGCAAGCGGCGTTCTCGTGATGCTTCAAGGGCACGACCGTATTGTCTTAGCGGCGGCAATGGTCCAAGACAGGATCAGCACGGAAGAACGTGGCCGGGGCGGGATTGTACAGAAGACGCCCCACAATACCGGTCGCATCGCTCTCCTCCTGGCCGAATAGCTCTCACAGCGGAGCGTCAGCGCACCGGGATATTTCGAAGGGTCCGAGCGCGTATTCCTCTTGGACGATGCAAGAGTGTCTTGGTGGCTTATTTCGCGCGGGGGCGCTACAGCCACCTGTCTTCGGCGGCATCATGGAGAGGAGCAGTGATTGACTGAGAGATTTAGCCTGTAGTCAGACGATGTCTGCGTACCAGCGTCAGCTTAACGCGACGCATCTAGGACGCGAGAGCCTTACTGGCAATGTAGGATCAGCGCGCAGCCTGGCGTTGCCCGTTGTCGAGTCAAGGTCATCGAGGCCTCCTATATGGGGCAAACGTCCGTGACTACCGTAGTGCACCTGCAATATTGATACTTTGTGTGATAAGGAATAAGTACTAGACTTCGGAGATACCTTCTGCAAAGCGGGGACTGAGTACTGAGATCTGAGTTGGTACTGAGTAACGAGTACTGAAGCTTGAGTCTCAGAAGTTGCGTGACAGTGCCGTCACATTTGTGAGAGCAGATCACGTGCACGAGCGTCACGGAGACATTATACGTCCAGATGAAGCGAGGCTTGGAGATGTTGCTCCAAGTAGTATTACTCCCGTATCTACGAGATCTAAACAAACTGGACTCTGTCATGTGGTAGCTTTACAACAGGATGGCGCAAGATCGATAATCGATCCAGTCAAGTCGGCACAGATTACAGACGCAGCCCTGCGCTGGAAAGGAGGTTGCATCTGCCCTGTATGTATGCTTTTCCAGCATTGGTTGATTGCTTCTCTTTTGCACAGGAGAGTTGTGGATTCGACCGCATGTTACTGACAGCTTACTCGCCTGGCTCTGCACCAGAGCGTGCTGGGATAGGTAGGTTCAGGTGACCAGCAGACACATGGGTCTCGGGTCAATATTTATTCAACCCCTCGGTCCCAATACTGTTATAAGGCAATGCAGGCAACATATCGCTCCATCGACAACGGAATATATTTACCTTGAAGAAAGCCTCCGCCTTGGACTTGAAGCTTGAGCCTTGCCTGGGTCTGCAGCTGAAGCGGCGCCGTTAACAGAGTTTATGCCCATCACTTTGGTCAGTTCATCTCTGTACTGCATCTACAGTACTTATTATACTGGAGTAGGACGTTGCCACATTGAAGCCAAAGTTGGCGATCTTCGATAACATGTGCACCGCCATCTTGGAAAGAAGCAGGTTGATTAGCCAGTAAGAACGCGCGGGTTACCAATGACGTAATACAAGACATCAGCGTCCATCTGAGGCCTAGGATTGCTGCAACAGCTTGAGCGTCATGAACTCATCACCTTTGCACCGGTCCAAGTCTGCCCCACATGCAGGTGCACCAATGAGAAGCTGTGTATTTCTGTCCAGTCTCATTTCACAACGTTCGCTCGTGCTGCTATAAGACCTGCTCTTGCTTCACCAGCAAACCAGTCTTCCCCCTACCCTCCTCTTTCGTCTTCCCCAGATCAATACCATGGCCTCCACTAAGCTCGACGTTCTCGAGGAGATCAAGCTCGACCACGACAACGTCCGTGACCTCTGGAGCCGCTACCAGACGGCGACCACAAGAGACGAGAAGGCTGTCATTGCCAACACGCTCATCAGAGAGATGGCCGTACATGGTGACGCAGAGTGAGTGGCTGTTTTTGCTATCACGCGATTAGATGTTCAACCATGCTGTCCAGGGAAATCTCAGTCTACAATGACTACGCCAAGCTTGGCATTGCAAGTACCGCCGACCACAACAAGGGTGAGCCAGACGCTTCCTCGTGAGCTTTTCGATCTGACTTGATCCCTGTGGACAGAGGAGCACCACGAGATCAAGAAGCTCGTCTACGAGGCCGACTCCGCATCAACCAAGTCGGCAGACTACGACGCCGTTCTCGGCAAGGCGGTCAACGCTTTCATCACGCACGCCGGCGAGGAGGAGAGAGATCAGTTCCCTACCATCAAGGCGAAGCTTACGCCTGAGGAGAACGACGTGAGTCTCACTACTCGTCTCTAATCCTTTTGCTCTGGTTACTTACAAGAATGGCCGACAGAGACTTGCACGTGACTTCTTGAAGGCGCGCAAGATGGTTCCTACGCGGCCACATCCCGCTGCTCCTCAGACCGGCGGTGTTGCACAGAAAGCTGTTGGAGCCTTTGGATCGGTGCACGACAAGATCATCGAGACACTTGGCAGCCGCGAATTCGTTGACCTGAAGTACCAGCATACCGAGAAGTTCTAGATTGCATCCCATATCTTTCATTGCATCGTCCATGGGTTGTTGTAGGAGCCATAGTAAAGCAGGTGTATATTACTGTATTTCAATACCATGACCAGTTCGCGCGAGGGCGCAGACCCCCTTCGTCGCCTGATAAGTGATGAAATGACGCATGATTGGTGCTCGACGAGTGCCTAAGTGACTATGCGTAGATATCGCTTTGCCAAGGACGTCACAGACGCACATGCATATGTTAGACGGGTCTGTGTCAAGGAGGCTATAGTTTCTGTGCAGTTCTATCCGGCTCTACCGAAGCCTGCGATTGAAGCTGGAAAAAGTGGAAAGCCACCAACGCAAAAGACGTTCGGTTGGTCAATGGAGCATAAATATTGAGCTCCGTAGAGCTGCCACTCTGGGTAAGCGTGTCATCCTTGTGCAGGGGCCATGCTAATCTTCTCTGTATCGTTCCAATTTTTTCGTATGTCACCCCGAAGGGGACAATTCCTGAAGTGAACGTCGGTAGCGCATACATGCCACAAACGCATTTTGTCCAGCCCGCGGGTTTACACAGCCACACTCATGAATCGCTTAACCGAATGCCCCAGCTTGAACTGAACTGCGCGCCCGGTAAATGGATTGTATGCAACTCATCACAGAGCGGTGATGGTACAACAGAGGTAATAAAAGTACAGGTACAAGGGCCAAGTTTCCAGGCGACTAGTCACGATGCTGTGTTACTTCCCTTCTAAATTATCGTGCTCTGCTTGCCCCATACGCATGTGTCGTACCGCCAAAGGTCATCAAGCTGACCGGTTTCTTTGCCTTTTTCTTGCCTCCGCGGCCATTCGCAGACGAAGCTGTTTGGCTGGACGGCTGAGGGTCCTCACGTATTCGAAGTTCGCTGAGCCTGTCGCTGGCGGGACCATCCGGTGGACGGGCGTTGACTGGCACCGCACTCGGGGTGCTCGGCGACGTGTGTGGAGATGGAATGAAAGGCGTAGTCGCGGGCGAGCTTCGTGGTCCCCTACCATCTCCCTTGAGGCACTTTGTCTCAGCTTGACGAGTCCTTAGCCCGTCTCTGGGTGTCCGCTCCTTCCTGAGTTCAGCGTCTGGAAGCTTAGTGCTGGGATTGATTAATACCGGCATAGTACCTTGGAAACCCGCAGCCCTTACCTGCAGTTCCTCCAATCCGGATCCAGCCCGTCCAGAGCATCAAAGATTCCGCCTAGTGCCACGAGCCCAAAACTGTCCATCGCGTCGTTGTCCGCCCGGTCAGCGTTGTCCATTGCGTACCTCCACGCCTGCCATGCAAGGTAGAGGCCGCGACGCAGACCCTCTTCGCTGTCCTTCTCCTCGGGTCTGAGCCACGACCGCCTGATCTCCTTGACCAGCGCATCCGCGTGTACCTGCATGCGGTACGTCCTATCCTTGCGCAACCTGTGCTGCGAGCACTGGGCGACTATCGTGGATACGACCACCTCCTCTTCCGTGAGACGCGCTCCAGGGTCGTTCGACAGCGTGTGGATGACTCGTATGTAGCGCAGCTCGTTGCGGTACCGGACATAGCTTTGATGGATGGAATCGGGCGCTGTATTACGCGGCAGATAGGACTGCAGATAGGGGAGTATGAGTTGTTCCAAGCTGGAATATAAGACGTCGTCTGCCTGCCATGCTTTGCCTTGAGGTTCTTGTTGAGGATCCAAGAGCGTAATTTGCCGATATAGATGCCCAATTGCACGGTCTGATCGGTAGTAATCTGTCTTTGCAAGCGAAGCAACCTCGTCCTCCTTCCAGTCAGGGCGACAGCGCATATAATGCCTGGGGCATTCATCGATGTCAATGGGTACGCCATTCTTGGGATAGTCCACTGCTCTGCTGCACAGCTCGGCCAACTTTATGCACCTTTCATCCAAAGTCCCTTCCTGCCGAAGGCTGAGCTTGATCTCACAACGTTGGGACGGGAAGTACTTACGTTTGACTGGTCCGCGATGACGAGATGTCGGCTGCTAAGGAGCCCAACGACGTCTGATTGTATATATTCCACTACGAAGTCGCATATATCTTCTATACGGCTGTCTTCTTCCTTCTCCCTAGGCGGGACCGCCTCGTACTCTGCCGGTTCAATGTGTATGCTCGGAAGGAGATTTGGATCTTTGCAAATGCAGAAGGTATCCCTTAAAAGACTGGTATTAGCTGAAGTGGCATTGTAAGAACGTGATGCATACCCGTCGACATCACCACCGGCTAAACCGGACGCCATGGAACGGCTGCCTTGAGAAGGCATGACGACAACGTTGAGTAAATTCCGAAACAGACATAGTTGGTCGTCGGGTGGCTTGCCGATAGCCCAGACACGCTGTACTGGACTCACAAGAGTGGTCAGTTCAGTAATGAGTAATTAAGCTGACTTACCATCGCCTGGGTTTGCGACTGGACTCCTCCAAATAATGACATTACCCTTAATCCACGTACGTTCGTTATTCTCGTGAATGCACGCTAAGGGCAAGGAGTTAACTACACTAGTGCGTGTCACAGCCCCACTAACAGCTCACCGTAGATTTTTCCAGGTTCAAGGCAGTACACGTTTTCATATCCTCTGGCCACGTAAGCAGGCCCTTCATCCGCGACGCCAGGCAGACACCATGCGTTTGGCACAGGTATGCGTGCTCTGTGCTTCATTTCCCGTAGTATATGGTTCCGGGCGTACTGAATGATACATTTCAGCAACGGATTTTCGCACTTCTTCCGTTCCGAGGCCATGTCATTGAACTCGAAGCCGAGATCGTATAGACCTTGCAGAATAAATGAGAGACGGTATGCCTTGCCCAAACCGTGGTCTTCGAGCAGCCTGCGGAAGCGTTCGATCGAGTCGCCTGACATCATGACATCTGCAACAGCTTCATTCTGCAAGTCGAGGAAAGACTTCATCCGAACGCCTCGATCCTCCAACACCATGACCAACGATCTGGATAAGTCAGTCATCAACAGCCAAGTGAGATGCTGAACGGAGATCCTTCGTACCTGTTCAAGCACACAGAGGACGGGCCGTCGAACGCACGAGCGATCTCGATTTCCGCCCCCTCCTGCTCTGGGACGCGAAACTTATTCATGGAAGGCCGCAGACACATCTTCTTCCCCTGCAGTTGGTCGTCAATAGCAACCATTCCTTTGTAGCCTAGGAAGCGTATCTGATACTGAGTTACAGAGCATGAGCGAGCGCGCCCAACGGAGTTGCAGAAAGTCGGACTCACTACTGAAGGCACGGGACCAGTATGATTGAAGTTCTTGTGGTCAGCACATAGTTTTTCCCATATTGCAATAGCGAGTTCTCTTGAGATTGTCCCGACCCCGTCGGTGAACTCATAGGGAGCCTCGCCCATGTCTGGAATCTCCGTCCATTCAGTTCTGTGAACCTTGACAGCAGGATCCGTTGCAGTGAAGGCCTGAGCCATCCGAGCAGCATATTTTGACGGGTACTTTTTTACACCTGAAAAGTCACCCAAGGTATTACGAATGGCCTCGGCATTCACATTCACATAGCGCTGTTGGGGGTGGTTGAACGGATGCACAAACCACACAGAGTGCTCGCGTAAAGCAGACTGCGAGTACGCGAGGAACTCGAAGTTCCGGCCCGCAAGCTCAAACCCGTGTTTGAGCACCTCGCCGACTCGCTCATTCAGAAAAAATTCAGCCTTGACTTCATGATCCGAACGGTACTGCAACCGGTCCTCATCTCGGAAATCAACGCGGATAAAGTTCTCCTCGTATCCTTCATAGCTGCGGATGACTCGGTTGGATTGAATAACATAAGGACCTTCCAGGATCATGCGTGTCGGCGTGAAACTAACATGGTGGCACATGAACTGCCCTGCGGGAGCAGCGTAGTCGGGAACTGGAATTGTTTTGACACGCTCAAAGCAGCTCCGCGCTGACTCCCCACTGGGCCGAGTCTGGAGCGCTTCGGTGTACTGTCGGAGACGATGAGCGGCCTTCGGGCCCTCCGCCTTATACAGCTGCTGGATCGGCAGATGCAGATCATGGAGCAGTTCGTCGGAATTTACGAGACCATTATGAAGCAAAGCTTCGATTTGGAAGGCTACCGTCCATTCCATCTTGCGCAGCCAGACATTGACATTGGTCAGTACTTTCTGGCTGTAGAAATTGCGGCGAGATGCCTCGATAGATGCTGGGATCGGAGGTCTGAGGCCCGCAGTACGGCAAAGACGTTTGAACTCCTCGAGATCCTGGTCCTGGCACAAGACAACTCGAACTTGATGGGCGTAGGGTGCCACCCGCTGATGTGCTGCGTCAAGATATCCGATCCGGTGGCGGTACTGCTTGTTATCTTGGTAGTCGTCGCCAATCCGTTCCCGATTGAACGATTCACGCTCCAGGATTGTCGGAACCATGAGATCGAAGCAGATAACTGTTGTAGAGTTGTCAAGATGTCTCTTACCTAGACTGCACTCCAAAACTTACATGGATCACCCGCATCATATCCCCAACCAATCTTGCGGATATTGGGGAACTTGATATGAATTCTATGGCAAGAATCCTCGGTCATAGGATCACCAAGCTATGAACATTGTTCCGCCACTGGATATCAAGAGATGCTGGCAAGATGACATACTTTTAATTGCATAGCCTTCTGGTTATAATCTACTCGCATTACAGCGTAACTGCGGCTCTTGTAGTCGCCTTCCCATTCTTTCGAATAGGCCTTCGGGGCGCCGGGACGACTCGTGTCGTGATAGTACACGCCAAAGTTGACCCTATTCACTCTGAGATTAGTGCTCAATTCCTGTACAATGCGGTCATGCTCTTCGTCCACGGTCGGGTCCATATAAGGTGCATTGCGTAACATCTGCAGCTCCCAACGCCTGTGGATCACGGACGAACGGCAGAAGCGAATGGCCCGCCCTTGCACTTCGATACTGTCCTCTCTCGCGATCCGAGCCAGGAATTTTGATGCGACTTTCTCATAAGGAAGTGACAATGTGCCAGTACCGTCGTTGCGCACTGTCGTTTGACCAGGGTTGAGAGTGACCTCGAAGTTCCACGCCGTGCCCTCACGATGTAGAGCTTCAGCGATGGCACGTTTGACATCGTATTTAGTGGCAAAATGGTTGATTCCCCGCATTTGCAACTCCATCGTGTCGGGGGGAGAGCGAGGTAACAGCAGAGCAAGCGGTTGGTACAGTGGTGCGACAGGGCCAAGTTCCGTTCTGATTTCAGACATGCTTTATACGCATAGACGCCGTGCCATAATTATACCCGTCCATCCCAGCTGCAGTTGGTCGAACCGGGTACACGGGCGCCTTATACTGTTAGTGGTAGAAGACTGCGAGGTGTATAAGTTCGAAATCCGAGTAAGCCCAAGATTCACCATGGTCAGCATTGACAGTAGCGCTTTTTCATTGATGCAGAATCCGTGCACAGAGAGTTCGAGAGCAAGGAATTAAAAGATCTGATCATGAAGAGCCTAAAGGACTCGGGGCTCTTAGGGTAGTTTAGGTACAACGTGCCTTCCAAAAGAAGCAGCGAGCACGCATTTTGCGTTCACTGGCTCATGTTGGGCTCATGAGCAATCCGAGTACGTCTGCGACGACGCCCACACCGCCCTCGTCAGGTGTTGGTATAGTGCTAGGTCGACTAGGCATACCCCCATGGCTTCTGAAGCGACCTAAACTACCCTCACGCAATTGGCTCATCTTCCTGTCGGTAACGTCTACTTTAACGGGTTGTTACATCTACGACCGACTGGAATGCAAGAGGATAAGGAGTGAGTACCAGGAG
The DNA here is from genome assembly GCA_004369045.1 of Heliocybe sulcata. Taxonomy (NCBI): domain Eukaryota; kingdom Fungi; phylum Basidiomycota; class Agaricomycetes; order Gloeophyllales; family Gloeophyllaceae; genus Heliocybe; species Heliocybe sulcata. The sequence goes on along the minus strand of ML213505.1, from coordinate 195,647 downwards.
AAGGTGCGCTTCCTAGCGGAGGAACCTTTGGGAAGCTTGGATTTGCCCCGGAAGGTGGTCGTTTATGCCGCCAAATGGCCTGGCGACGATGACTGGGATCGGGGGATGCGGTACTTTCGCAAGTATGTCAAGGTCTGCCACAATCACTAACATGTGTCTGCTAAGCTGATTGACTACCCCTTCAGCCAATATTGGTAGCTGCTGCGATAGATTATGACATGATCAAAGGCCAGCGGCACGGCGACATAACGCGGCGCATCGCAGAGGAAGTCCAGACGCATAGACGAGAAGTCCTGGGCATAGATAAGAAGCCTGAGTCTGTCATGCCCTCGCCTACAGACCAGTCTCCGGAAGCGGTCCGACGGCGTGAGCTTGAGGGTGGTCTGGTGATAATTGGGCGCCCGACGTTCAAAGAGTTCATGGCAGGATTGAAGAAGGGATGGTCGGAGAGCATACGGAAGGTTGATCGGGAGGAAGAGCTGGCACAGCTATTGGCGGATGACGGTGTGTTTGACGAGGTGGAGCTAGAGGTGCAGAAGGCAACATTGGAAGGAGACGATGACGAGCCGATACCGACCCCTTCGAAGTTGCCTTCCTCAGTGTACTCGCCATTTCAGCAAATTGCTCAACAGCGCTCCGTGCCGAAACATAAGTTTAGGGCAGAAGAACTCGCGGAAACGCTGGACACGCCACCGAACACGATTACCAGCCTCCCCCCTCTGCTCCTGGTCCCATTCACTAACCATTTAGGCTTCAAACAGGTCCCTTACATGATCTGGGACTTCTTCAACGAGCGCTCAAAGGTACGCGCGGGCTCCGAAGCTGCCTATAAGCTCGTCATGAACCATACACGGCCGTTTGTTGTTGGACCGGCTCCCTCTGAATCCCCTGTACTGGCCGATATGCCCCTGATAACCACGAACTCAGACCTGGACTTCGACATCGCTGCTGAAGCATTTTATAAGTCGTCCGTCGGTTCCCTCCCATCTGAAATTGAAAAGGCACGCACAGAGTATTACAAAGCACTGCCTGCGCGTCTGAAGGCCTCAAGAGATATCGCCCGTGGAGTGCGCGAACATACGAAAGATGAGCTTGCCAATCCCCCACCGTCAGAGGTCGAGTTGCGTGCGGAACGGATGAAGAAGGAGTTGAGGTGGAAACGGGATGAGGAGGGATGGGATGTGGTCAGACCGGACAGGCCGGTGGAGTGGGATCCAAGGTTTATGGACGCCCTCAGGATCTTCATTGATCCTGCCACTGAGGGGAGGGGTGAGACATCTTAGTAGTACTGCAAGTATAATCGATGCTTTGATTAATATGGTTTACATCCCACTTCTCATCAATACACCGTGAGCAAGGCGGCAAGCAGTACTGTGCATCAGACAACATTGGGCACGAATATTAGAGAATCTCGAAGAGTGATGTGTAGCTTCAAAAAGGAGGTAAGATGAAGAAAAAGACTATGGGATGAGCTCGACGGCCCCGCTAGTGAGCCATGCCTCAAACTCCGCCAGGCCGTCATCGTAGGTATCCTCATCAGGCAACCAGGCTGTTGCAGGTGCCGAGTCCGTCGACCCTTGGTCGGTGTCGCCCTTGCTGGAGCCCGCTAGTGCCGTTTCATCCGCGATGGGAGCCTTCGCAGATCTGCCGCCCGTAGGAGAGCTGTCGCCGTCCAGAGTAGAGAATGTGCTAGTAGAAGTCAGAGTAGCGTTGGTCGAAGGCACGATGTCGAAGAGACTGTCATCCAGAGTGAACTCTTCCGGCTCGGTGTCCATCGTCGGAGGGTCGCCCAGGGTTCCAGCTGGCGGTCTCAAAGGTGTAGAAGGCCGGAAGACTGGGAGGTGGTCGTCGTAGTAAGCGTCAGACTTATGGGGAGAGGAGGGGATGAAGAGAGGCTCGCGCTTCTTCATGAGAGAATCAGGTTGCTGGATCTGTCGAAGGTATGATATGTGCATCCGCCGAGAAAAAACAAAGCGTTTAAGTGTATATGTACCGACCTTAGGAGAGAGGACACTCCGCGAAGGCGAACATTGAGGAGTGTATACACGGCCCCGGTGCCTCTTGACCGAGATGGAAGAGACATCAAGGTTGTGATCCCTGCCTCTCTTCCGGCCACCAGCAGCTTGACTTATCTCATTTTCTGTCTTCTTATCGGTCTTCGCTTCGTCGGAAGGCATCTGCAAGATAGCAGCGTCAAGTTCCGGGTCATCAGATACGGTGATCTCGGAACAAGAGCCAGCTCTGGGAGCTATGGTACGGGTTTCATGTACCAGCTCCTTGAGGTCGGGAAGGTCGTCATCGCTGTCATCTGAACGTGATTCAACCCTACCGCGTTCGTCTTCGTCGTCCAGACTGACGAAATCCAAATCGAAGTCCGGTTTCGCTTTCGACCGCTTGATGCCATCAGAATCTTCGATTTTCAAGCGACGGCCTTCAGATAGTCCAAGGCTACTCGCGACGTTGGTTCGTTCATGTAGCTTCTCCAGGTGCTGGAGCCTGAAATCCGGCCGCTGTTGTTTCTTCTTGTCCCTCTGCTTCAGCTTTTCCACGTCTTCGGCTCTACGGATTTGCACAAAGGAGTCTTCAGTCGAGCGACTCGGTTGCGCCTTAGGCGTGCCTTTGTCGCTCGCGGTATCTTGACGTGCTGGTCGTTTCGGTGGAGGAGGAGGCTTGGGAATGCCCTGCCTGCAGCTACGAGCAAGTGAGCATACCACCGGAGTGCGCTAGTAGAGAAGCAATAGTAACCAAAGATGTCGACATTTGGTCTTGTCCTTGCAAGTATGATTGCATCTGGGAATATATCAGCAGTTGTCCCGGGCAGCACATCGTTTCTTTATACTCGTAGTTGCCGTTCTCCAGTTTCTTCGGCTTAAAGTCTAGGGTGCCCAGTAAGGCAGAACCACCTTTTGACGCTCGCTTGTCTAACTTGGACTGTTCTTGAGTGGTTCCTTCTACGCATGCTGGCGAAAATCAGACGGACACAGCCAACGATAGAGACGGCAGACCTACTGCGCGGTTTTGTGAGATCCCTGACACCTTCCTCTTCTTCAAAGGTCATATCCCAAAAGTGAGGATCGTCTTCAAGACCTTCCAGGTCCGCTTCCTAGGACAGTTCTGATGGGCTGTGCCGGCACATATTTGACCACCTACCAGTGAGTTGAGCGGACGGGTATTGGCCACTGGGAATTCTCTGGGATCGACCTGGGGCTTGAGGGTCCTGGATACCACTATGCCAGCAATATTTTCCTGGAACAGTGTCAGAACCAGATTAGCAGGATGAGCTTCGGCCTTACAGAAGCTATATAAACGGAGACTGATTGGCTCGGCTTGGTCAAATCGGCTGTGACAATAAAGCTTCTTGATGTTGCCAACGCTTTTGTGCTGCGAATCAGAAAGAAGGTAGTCAGCATAATAGATCGATCATATTCCGAGAAGACGGCTCGCACGAGATCCGACGAAAGTCGATGAAGTCGAGATCCGACGTAAGAGACAAGATTGCTGTCATATCTCCTCGCCGGGACTTGTTCTTCTTCGGCTTTGAGGTATGAGTGATCCCGTCGGATATTAAACCACATTCTATAGACAGCGTAACGGACACTGGACCCTTTCCGCCTGTCGATTCGACACCTTGTTCTGATACGTTCAGGAAGTATTGGGGCATGTCCGCCAGGCACGCGAGAACTTCGTGCCCGAACGGTGGACGACGATTCAACAGCTGTAAGACACCAGTTAAACAATCTTCATCTGTCGCTCCTGTGCTCACTGTTTCAATTCTCAAAGGGTCTTGCTTTCGTAGAGCGTCCAGCGACGTAATACCTCGCTCTGCTAGAACCTTCTCGACTTCAACACCAGACGACCAGAAAGCATGAATCGGTATGGATACCTTGATCCTGACCGAAAGTGAGCAACGCACATATTTCACGTGCCTGAAATTGCGACTTACGATTTGTCGCCGATTTGTTCGATTTGACGCAAGACTACGGGTCGGTCTTCCCATGCTTTCGCTGTGAGACACCTAAGACTGTAGGACAGTCAGTACACGCAGCGACAGGTTACGGATACAAAGACGCACAGCTCCAGCCCGTGTTTGATTTGACCTCCTTGCTTCTTGACTAACGCTACCTCAACGACAACTCTCGCAATTCTGCCTACATGTCGGAAAACACCGAGAGCGTCGAGAGGAGGTTGACTGTCCGGAGTCCTGTATTCAGGGCGATTGAGAGCTATGCCTCCGAGCACGGCCTGCGGATCGCAGCCAGTGTGAGCGCAACAGGGCCATGCTGCAATATGCTTTCCCATACCTGAAGCAGGACGAACACCTTGTCTGCAGGTTTATCGACCTTCTTAATTTTGTATCTTATATCCTGATGATCTAATATATCTTTGTAGACCTAAGGAAACGTTGGTCTGCCAGTCAACGACGCAGATAACTGCAATATCATTCACCTTCTTCTCCCCGGACCTGAGTTTAAGGTCGGAAAATCTGGACGAAGGGTCAGAGCTGCTAGTCGTAATGATGACCGATGAACTGACTCGTCCGCCGCAGCTATTCCCTCAAGCTGTCGCACTCAGAGGATAAGTGATTCATCAAGATAGAAGACTCTTGAGACGTACCATGTCTCGTAGTCCTGCACGTTCAGGCAGTTTCATTATGACATTCATCTAGTGGGAAAGGCTCAGAAAATCTCCATATACACTGTAAGCTATGGCGTACCGTAGCTTGTCGTACATAGAACTGTCAAGATAACGCGTAAATAAGCTGAGGCTGATACGCGTAATAATAAGCGGCATTACCTTGCTCATGATGTCTCCGTACTCAGTAGATATAAGACTACCGTTTTCGCCTTTTTCGTCATACTCCACAAGCTCAGATTCCTTCAAGGTCTTGACACTCTGCATAACCATGTCATCGAGGCTTTCCTGCCAAGACTGCCCCGTCGGTTTCCCGAGAGAGTAATGGGCTGGGTTCCGGCGCAGCCTCTGAAAGAGAAACGAGTTATGCAGCCACTCCTTGGCTGTGCCGATGTCAGTGATCGTGCCAAGGCCTATCTCCGAGTTGAGGTGTTCGGATAGATTCTGATGGAGACAGCTTTCCAAGACCGTTTTACCCTGCACGAGGTTCCTATACTTGGCCTCCAATTCCGGCTCGCATAAGACTATGGCTATCCCGTCCTTGTCTGTACCAAGGCAGTCAAGAGTCAGGGACAATCTCACAGGTCAGTACATACCGAATTGCGGTCGTCCCTATTGGGATCTTTGAATCAGCGAACAAGAGAGAGGATGAAGAGAGTAACGCACGGCACGTCCCATCATTTGCATCACATCCAAGTCAGAATACTCCTTGTAACCATCCGATTGGTACATCTTGACTCCTCGTATCATCACAGTATGGGCGGCTACCGGCGAGTAAGCAAAGCTATAGGGGACTAAGAGCAAACTCACGTAGATTGACTCCGACTGCCAGCGTCTATGCGACATTAATGACACGCCAACCCAGTTGATATTGGATAGGGACGTCCTTACTGATGTCGCGACTAGCACTCGTAGAACTTTTTCTTTGTACAGTTCCTCCGTTACGCGTCGGTCATCCATACTGAGTCCAGCATGGTGCACGCCAATGCCGAGCGTACTGAGTTCTAGATACGATGTCAATTCCAGGGTGTATGCATCGTCAGGTTGCGATTTACTCTCGAGACGCTTGTCATGAAATTGCTTGTTGAACCTAGAATCGGAGTTAAACGATTAGACATAGCCTGGGCTGGTTCTTATTACCCGCGAGGTTGGGACCAAGGCAATGGTTGTTTGACCTTGGCTGCCTGTTCATATTCCGAAGCCAGATGTTCCGCAGTCGATAAGACACCTATGACATCGGGGCAGTCAGATGCACGTGGATGACCTACCACATTCTCAACCGACCTTTACGGGTGGGCACGAAGACAAGGATAGGCTTATTCACGGAATGCTGCTGTAAGATAGGGAAAATTTTCTTGTCCAGAGTGCTCGAGTATTGATACTCGTTCTGATTCCTATGGCGCGGGACGCCATATACATGCTTCGTCAGCTTGCACGGTCGGAACTCTTCACCAAACTGTACGAGACAGCCCTGAGCAACCAGGCGACGCAAGGACGGCATCACCTACCTGGAAGACCTTGGCCGAACCGCTTTTATCCCTCGATCCCACCCAGGCGGCGATGTCCTCGATGTTCGGGACGGTCGCGGATACCATCACGAACCGGACCGACGTGCCTCGGATTTTCATGCGGGATATCACTACCTCAAGCGTGCTGCCTCTTGATTCGTTGAGTATATGTACCTATATGGGCACGGTTTATAGTGGATTTAGACCGACAGTCGTCCCTTTGACGCACCTCGTCAACTAAGAACAACTGGACTTGAGCCAGGATTTGACCGTTGTCCTTCCTGCAAACATGGAGCACATTGGTCAATGGCGACACGATGGTGCATAGCCTCAATACGTACCAATGCCTCGTGAGGCTGTCCCATTTTTCACCCTTGTCATGCTGATCCAGAACAGATGTCTCTGGAAGGGGATAACAGAACGTACCGTAGTGATGCTGTCGAGATTAGAAAGATATGAGCAGCAGAATCCAGTTAGCGAAGAGCCAGCGCACATGATGGCAGCATTTCTAGCCTCGCCCCAGGCGCTCTTGCCGAATTGGACGGTATCTCCCGTTAATTCACAACCTTCGGGAATATACATCAGATATAGCCCGTTTCCATGTACCGAACAAGACTCACACTTGATGCCTAAGCCCTCAAACTTGGTGGTCCAGTCTCTGTACCGCTCAGAACATAGCGCCTGGAACGCAACGACGCATATGATGACAGGACTACGAACGAATTGAGCAGTGTGACCTTAGTAGGAGCCATGTAAACACATTTTGTTGATCCGTCATTCCCGGACTGCATGAGCATATGGATCAGGGCCAATTCAAATAAGACTGTCTTGCCACTGCCAGTAGGAGCTGTGGGAGATGTTTTCAGTTACGTCCATGTCACAGATGCGCATATATTGTACCACTTATGACCTATGGAGCCTCAAAAGCTTAGACTAGGAGAATGTTGACTGAATCGGCATCATACCAAATTTTCCTCGGAAGCCATGATCTGCATGCTCTTTATAAATCCATTTTCTGGAGGGACGAAACAGGACTCACGTCGTCAAAGCAGTTCGATTGTATTATATTAAATACTCCGAATTTCCATATGCCTCGGTATGCATCGGCTGAGTCGACCAGGTCATCAGAAGGCGTGAAAGGTCTCAAGTAGCATAACGTACGAAGTTCCGAGACTGGGCGGAGACGAATTCCGTGAGCAGCCCTTGTAAAGTCAGCATCTTGCATGCGAGAGTGTACCGCAACTTGATTTCCATATGGAGCCCGTTGGGCAAAAGCGCACCGGCGGGATGAACCACGGGCGGTTTGCGCGTCGTCCTGGCTATATTCTTCCTGTTCATGGAGATACTCTTGAAGACATGAGGTAGAGTCATAGTATATGCTGAGGTTGGACGAAAGCCTTTCAGCGCACAATAACAACTCACGAGCACTCTCTGGGACTCCGTGAGCGTAGCCGCCTCGAGAGGAATGACTACTGTACGACGCAGAAGTCTGCTGAGACTGTCCAACAGATTGATCCACATATATTTCGTTCGCATATTGCGACTGCTGGTGCTGGTTATAATATGCATGCATGGGATTCGGCACTGGCGTCGTTTCTAATCTATTGTCGTATCCAGCACTTCGTCCCAGAGGACACGGGGAGGAAAACCCTGGGACAGTTGAGAGATGCAACTGTCAGTCTACTTGTGATATAAGTAGCGTTCTCAGTAAAATTGTACCTTCAGGGAATTCAGAGTCAAAGTCCCCCATATAGTCTTGATCCTGAATATGCGATTGAGTAGCGGCATACCCCACGTAAGCGTTGCTGTTGTATTCCTCGGCATCAAGTCCATACTCGCGAGCCATCTCGTCGAATGACTGGTCGTACATGATGGTGGTTGCAGGAGATGTATGCGTTGTCCGACTGCATTGCGGAAGCTGCCGGATGTGCGCGCGTCACGTGCCGTGCTTCTGATGTGGCAAGCAAGTGACCGAACGCGTCCGTGACTGTGACGATTCGCAACTCTAACTCGCACATCTCACTCACCTGCGCACTTAGGCGCCCTTCACCGTACATCCACTCGTCATGGCCGCACAAATTGAAGGAAATGCCAAGCCCGGAAAGAAGCCCACTATTGAAGACATGATTGACAAGTAAGTCGTTCTGATCAGCACGGTAAGAAGAATATCGTTGCTTATCCCGCACCGTCAGAATTCACTACTCAGATCGTTACTCTGACGACGAATATGAATACCGCCATGTTATTCTCCCTAAACCATTCCTGCGATACCTACCAAAGGAGTATTTCAACAAGGATGATTCTGGAACGCTGCGGCTGCTGAACGAGGAAGAATGGAGAGGAATCGGGATCCAGCAAAGCTTGGGCTGGGTTCACTATGAAGTTCATGGTATGTGGTATGCTTGACTACATAGCAACGAACTTACGGCTCTATTACAGCACCGGAACCACATGTTCTGCTCTTCCGCCGAGCGAAATATCTCTCGCGGAAGGAGGGGCAGTTGGCGCTGCAAAAGAACGTTTCAGCACCCGGCAGGAAAGACATACGCAGAAAGTAGCGCGTAGTTGAAACCTTGGTTTCGCTCTTTACGTCTGTCTCTGCACTTCATTTCCATGTGTCCATATTGGAATTTCCCCTGACCTTGTAGATAGGCGCCATTTCCTTTCCGAATCTCTGGACTGCTCCGCTTTCATTTGGTACTGTTGTGGTAACGGGTGCCTCTGCTCTCTAGCAATGTAATACTATCGGACTCGTCAAAGCGTGCAACCTCGACCCTGAAGAACGCTGCACTCATGGGTAGGGATCAGGACACTGGACTATGTACAACAAGCAACCACATCAGATAACGATACATTGATGAGATTTGCTCTCATAGCTTCGCGGAAGGAGAATCGGCCCAGTCTGCAACCGGGCGCGGATCTGGCGAAGGCGTGAGTGAGCTCTTGAACTGCTTGATATCCTCTATCAACGTGACTCCTTCAAGACCGTCAGTCGCGCTCTCGTCCGTCGAGGGCCCGGGGTGCTGATCCACAATTCTCGGTATCTCCGCCAGTAGCTTCTTTATCGTGCTCTGATCCGTAGCCTTGCTAACGAGCATCTCTTGCCAGTATTTCGCGAAGCTAGTTGTATCCAGACCACCTTCGGCACCAAACTCCTCTTTCGACGCGCTCTCCTCGACCTGCACGCCTGCGGTCCGAACGAGGTCCTCGAAAGCAGCAACAGCTGCTTGGCTGACCTTCTCGGGCGCGGGCTTCTGAGAGTGTAGGTGGACAGCAAGCTTAGCACGTTTGGGTGCAGATGGGTGCACGCGGGCATCGAATAGATCAAGGACATCTTGCTTCGTGATGCGCTTGAGCAGTTCTGCGTTCCGGAACCCTAGAAGAATGCGTATCGCATCAGCAGCTGTCTTTCGCGCGCAAAAAGAGAAACACGCGCGTCTGTGGAAATCGAAGAAACCCGAGTCAATATGGGTCCAGTATCTGTTGGTCTCCTCCGACAGGTTCTTGGGCTTCTCCGTCCATTTCCTCTCTAAGCCCTGCTTCTGCTCGGCGAACTCTTCCTCAGGCATCTGCTGAATTGAATCCTGCATGGACTTCAAGAACGCGTTAACCCGGGACTCTAAGTGTTGCGGAGGCTTTTCGCTCTGCACGACAATCCGCAGGCCCTTCTGGCTATCGCCAGCTAGATGCCATTGTGAGCAGGAGACGATGTAGCCGAGCTGCTCCTGCGTCCGAAGGACGTTGAAAGTGGGTTCTGACAGAATTTGCGCCAGCAGCGACGATGTTACCCGCAGTTGGTCATCCGTGACGTCTCCGATATGGAGGTAGTAAGTCAGCGCGGAGTTAGATTCCTTCGGGTTCGGCACGGGCATTGAGAAGACATGGTTTGAGGCTGGTAAGTATGCTGTTATCAGGTGGCTGAAGAAATTTAGCACACGACGCACGAACCTTCGGGAAGTATCAGCGAGCGCTCGATCACGGACGATGCTGGCAAAGGGGATGAACCAACGATCGATTCAGCCAGGTTAACGATCCCTATAGCATCCTAGGGAAGACCGTCAGCATCGAAAACACCTTGAGATACAGACGTACAGACCTCTTTGGTCATATTACCAGTAACCAACATCCGCATGTTGGTCTCCGACAATAGCTTTGTAGCGTGAGCTTGTACCTCATCAGCAGTTATGCCTGTGTAGCTGCGTGTCAAATCCGAGACATAGACTGATAGCGCCGGCACGCACTTGCGATCTCTGCTAATCTCTCTTGCACAGTCCACTGCTTTTCGGCGAGCAGATATCTGCCGAAATAATCCGAAATCCCGTAGCTTTGTCCGAGGAAGAAATTTTGCCAGTCACGTTTAAGCTAGCAGTGCATCAGCTTAGCTCTACGCCGAAGTCAGTGATAGCGCACCTGCTCTTTGAAAACCTCAAGTCTGTCTGACACGACCTTGAGGTGCTTGACGGTTTCAAGGACACGTTGAGTGAGCACAGGGATCTTGTCGTTGTAACCGGAAAGGATGACTGTTACACCCAGAATGTGCGGCATCAAGTGGTACGACAGCCCGGCAAGTTCGGCATCATAAGAGTATTCCGTCAGAGAATCCGTCACGAGTGCGCCATACAATCTGGGCACAAGGAGGGCGTCAGTACTGTTCCCATCGTAACAGACTATTGCGAAGCTTTTACCTAGTCAGGACTGCGGATCGCGCTGTCGCGTTCGCCTCTGGATTACGGATGTCAAGCGCAACACGAGCTTTCGGTACCCAAAACCGGTCGTCCTTTTTGTGCCAGAGACTCGATAGCGTGGTCTCGCGGATGAGATAAGGATTCTCTATAGGCTGCAGAGCAGAGCGGTTGTGAATCTTGCCGCAAGGACACAGGGACAGTGCATACCTCTGGCACGTCACGCTTATCGACATCCAGGTTCGTCGGGATAAATTCGTTGGGTCCGGGCAGGAATAATTCCTTCAAGTCATTGGGACTTTGGGCCTGTAGTCGAGGACGTTCAGCGCCTTCGTCGTGAGATCCTGACATACATTACCTCATGAACAAACTCCTCATCGAAGCGCCTGACACTATACCCAGTTCCGTACCAAGGCTCCTGTTTCCACTCCACCTCCGCAAGTACTTTCTCATGCTCCGCCTGCCTCGCCATAAGCACCGCTCTTCCTTCAACCACCTTCATCCCCTCCAATATTTCCCGGACTTGCGCTTCTCCGATCCACCTGCCTTGTCCGTCTTTCTGAGCACCCTCCTCATCCCAAGGACAAGTCAACTGCGGTGCGCTGATAACAAGGTCCCGTGGGACGGGCCAGGCCATGGATTCCGCTATCCATACCGCATAGTCATCTGGGCGCCGCTTCTCTGCGAAACGGAAACGGATAGAGGCAATGGTACTGATTTCGTGTGAGTGCCATGGGGGCAGCTCAGAAGATCGGAGTAGGTTTAGGTACTTGTATGCTGCCAGCATGATAGCCAGGTAGTTCTCTTCATAGCATGAAGTTAGTACAGCTCTCCGGTAGTAGGCAACAAGGAGATGCGTACGGAACCCGTCTTGGGTCATATGGATGGTAATCTTGAACATCGCGAACCCTCGTGCCAGATTCTGGGGGCCAGAGCTCAGGCCAGTGATCCAACCCTTGTTCTTCAGGTATGAATGAAGTGATCCTGGGCCTTCATGACCGATAAAATGGGCCAAATAATTGGCAGGCTTATAACGCCACAACGGTGGTTGCCACGCTAGCGGGAAGGAGATCTCGAGCACATGAAAATCCATGATAGTTTGAACTGATACCAGTGTCTATGAAGCTCTGTTAGTGACGTAACAATATATGCCGATGCAGAGACATACTCCTTTCTGTTCTGGTCCGAACGGATGGTCATTGATCATAGGCAATGCATCTTGCCCTCTGTTAGGTATTGGGGAAAAGAGGTTGGCCACAAGTTCAGAGAGTTCGTCCAAGGATTCTACAACCAGTCAATTCGCGAAAGGCAATACCTCTTCAGAGTTCCGTCCCATACCTTTACCAATGACACAGAGTCGCATGCGGCTAGCACAGTATTCTTTGCTCCACCATTCCACGAGCCGCCTGCGAGTTTCCCGGCCGATGACGCCACCGTCGGCTTCAAGCTCACTGTTGTGCGACGCTTCTGATGGTGCGGGCGACGGGTTGCGTGTTGGAGCCAAGCTACTCGTAGCTGAACTCTTCGCATCACCATTTGTCTTGATACCGTTAGTCTGCTTGTCGTTAACGCCGTTGAGAAGGCCCTTCTTCTTGAGCCCTTGTGCCGCTTGAGATAGTGACTCGCGGTGGCCGGTGCCGAACTTCGACCAGACATGTCCGGGTTTACTGAGGTGCTTGTTCAGCTGGAAGATGCGCCACATGTCGGACTGATGATTCTTCTTGTGCTCGGAGTCGACGGCATTGAGTTCGCGGGAGGTGCAGGAGGGAGCGAAGAGAGGACTGTGGAAGAATGCAGCGAAGCGGGCGAGGGCGCCGGACAGGGCGGGTGTTGACACGTTGAAGTAGTAGTTGGTGTTGGTCGTAGCGGTGTACGCATTGGAGGACCCTGCATTTTTGGACAGGAACTGCCTGGACATCAATCATGCGACTCTGCTGGGCCTCATGCAGACATTACCTCGGAATACTCATTCTCACGCGGGAATTGTTCCGTGCCCTAGGTTGGGGCAGGTATAAGAACGTCGCAGACACGGACGTAAACTGTCAGACATACCATAAACAGAAGATGTTCGCAGAAGTGAGCCAGTCCAGGCATGTCATCCTAGGACGGGCCAAGTTATGATCGCCATACGAATACAGGACAAGGTATACAGAGCATTCAGATACAATCGTCTGGTGTTCTCATTGCTTCTCCACCACTCAGCAACCTCAGCAGAGAGTGCCACTCACGGGATCCATCAGATGTCCGACAGCTACATCCAAACTGGCAGCAGCCTTGTCCCCTTTCGCATCATGTATCACCGCTGCCTGAAGCCCATTCTCCAGCTCTATGATTCTGTATTCTCTATCGTCTTGCTGGGACTTCTCAATAGACTTTGTGAACACCGAGTATGCGGGGCGAGATCCAGACCGTGGCACGCGACGCCAGTCTTCATTCTCGGTCATTGTCGCGTATAGAGCTCGACGGCAGGCCCAACTAAGCGAGTAATTTGGCGGCGTGCTGGCGAACGGTAGAGGCGAGGCGAAACGGGAGACCCGTGGTCGTAATGGAAGTCTTAACATTCAGAAGATATTCGTAAGCTCACGCAATCCATGTACAACAGGTCCAGGGTTGCCCAAATTAAGGAAGAGGACCCTCCCAGTTCTCGCGCTCTCCGCCTGCGGCATATTTGCGAGCTACTCTTCTAAATTTATGTCTTTCTGACCTGGACGGTCCTCATCGTGCAAAGATCGGATTGAATCTAGTCAAACTGGAGCTCAGTAACATCTTTCATATCTTAATAGCTTGAGGATCTTGACAAGATTCGGGCAGCTCAAGGTAGAACCCTGGCCAGGTAGGTAGGTATTCCGGTGTGCGTCGCAATGAGCAGCTATGCTCTGATGATGCCTTCATACAGTTTGGAGGGGCATGCCCATAGTAAGGGCATGTTCTGGAATCCCACACTCACAAATGCCGACCCGGGGCAAGACCAAACCCGAGAGCTTCCAAATTCTGCTGTGCGCAACGAGATCAATCGAGGCCTCGTTTATATGGAGGAAAGAGTGGAACGAGTACTTACCGTCTCCAGATCCTGTATATTGAACGATTGAAATGCGTCCAACTTCGTAATTATCGTAAGTTCCGGGACCCTTCCAGAGACCATAATGGACGCATTAGCTGTACTCGCGATACTAAGGATCAAATCTCACAGGAAATGATTGATACACCTCACCCACTCCCATGAACACGAAATTCTCGTGCTCCTACTTGCGCCCTGCTCCGCGATCTATCTAGGAGTTGCTGAGCCCTCAATCTGCTCGGGGGAAACAGACGTCCCGAATTCCATTATTGATAAACGTACGTGGATATCGATAACCGGAGTTGCTGAAACCGCTGCCTGAATCCGAGCAATCCAAATCGCTGTCCATTTGTATTCACTGGGCCTGAAGCAACTCTCTCCTATCGCTGCGGTCAATATCTGCGTATTTCACAATCAAATAGTTTATGAAGTCAAACTGCACCCCTCCGCAATCAATTAATCAAGATGAAGAATTCGAAGCTGACGGGTTCTTTTGACAATTCGAGGGCAGTACTCGAACATCCCTGACTGATGTCGACAACGAGTACTGCTCGAATACCGCCCACGCGGCATGCAATCATCCGGCCGGTACGAACACTATTAATATGTATTGCAGGGCTTCGGGAACAGATGGCGATGCACCAGGGATCTCGTTCATGTTACAGTGCGTAAGTATACCTCGCCTATCAGTACCATTTTGCGATGGCGCGCACGCGCACTGAGCTGCTGTATGCCCTCAGTGAAGGAGGCGTCGACCCCGGGATTACGGAAGTAAAAATCAGTACGACGTGATCTCGGTCTCATGCGCGACTGGGGCTCGCGAAATACCTTGATAATTGAGTCGCGATCCGAAAGAACGTACGGAAACAAGCACTCAGGCTACCACCGACTAATCCCCTGGGATATCTGATGCGAAGTCATTGTAGAGCGGAGCCACCGCCACAATCGACGGATTTGGGCAGGTACGCGTAGTCTCTGTGGACCGGATTATTTCCCACGGCTGCTCTGTTTACTGAGACGCGTCTCGGACAGCATGCTTCAACGCGAACCGTCACAAACTCAGCGAACTCTCGAGGCGCGTCCGCCGTCTGCTTTGGGTCTCCTGCCTGTCCCGTCCGTCCTCCAATATATCTCTATATAAGGCCATTCGACGCTGCCCGTGCCCCCATAAGCACTTCAACGACCTTCGCGTTACGTCCGTTACCTCGCAAAATCGCGGCACCCCTCCGCGAACTCTGTCTCTTAACAACATCCACAAATAAGAACTAGGCTTGTTTGATTGATGCCACCGAGCTCCGTCTCACACCGTACTCGGACATCCAGTCCACCGCTGTCCACCATCGGGTCTTCGCAGGCCTTCACTTTGGGCCAGCAGCCGAAGATCAACATTGTTACGCGTCTCGCAGTGGAGGGAAAGGCCAAACATGGCTATGATGGTGCTGAGATTAGGATGTACTTGAAGGTCTGTCCGTATAGTACAATGCTGCAATGCTTGGAAGCTCCTTAACATCCAATATGATGGCTCGACCAGTTGACTATGCCTCGCGACAGCGTGACACCAGGCTCCACGATAGCCCTTTTTCCCGAAGAGAACATCAAGATTGTGAACTCCCAGGTCCACCCAATTGACAGCAACTCGGTGCCATACAACTTTTCGTCGACAACATGTCCGCTTTTGCACAGCGCTGCGCGAGCTCTCAATCTTCCCGCCAGATCATCTCAGTCCTATATGTCCCTGTTCGGACTGTCCGCTCCCTCCACTCCTATCGTGGGATCTTCGTCCAGACGAGCAGCCCATAATGCGCACATACCGCCCTTGGACGAACGATACACTGGTCAGGTCCTTGTCTCTGGTTATCAGGTATCCTATGTTCTCCCTAGAGAATTCCCTCCGTCATCGAGACTTAACGGTATTGATGAACTGGAGAGCCGTATTGCGATGAGTCGTTCACCAGGCAGTACTCATCGCGCCAGGCGCACATCCGTGAGTGAGAAGAACGTGATCCAGTTCATGGCTGCCATAGATTTGTGGGTTCCATTGCTCACGAAACCTCCTAGAGCACCCTATCTGGTACGAGAGTTTGTGTATACTTATCGACAGAAAATTGACAGCCTCTGCAGCTGTCCATTCCTACTCCGCGATGTTTGTCGAACCACATCAAATTACGCATATTTCCTCCAAACTCGAGCGCGTCCGCCTCTCTCCATTCACTCTCTTCCGCTGAAGAAGATCCAGGGTCATGGGACCTCACTGCGGATCCACATGTAACTCGTAATGCGTCTAGCAAAGCATCGAGGGCCAGCTCGTATACGCACTTCGCTGACGACGAATCCTCCGATTCCTCAACCGCCGGCTTCTCTGATGGCTGCGGGATCCAGGGGACATTCCCCAGTACCGAGCAGGTACGCGTCCGCTGGGCTACTCCCATGAAGACGGTCGAAGGCGACGGACGTAGGCGAGTGGGCGTCCGTGACGTGAAGGGTGAAATGACAGCCGTAGTGCTCGGCAAAGGCAGGGACAAGACTGGAGAAGGCGTCGTAATGAAACTGGAGTACTCGGGGACGTGCCAAGGTGTCTGGTTCCCAGGTGTAGCGACGCTCCTTGGACTGGACGTCACTTTGGATGGGCAAGGATCCGACGTCTCATGGCTCCCAGGCGCGGATGCGCGCTGGTTCATCGACGGCGGTCGGGGCTTCACCGGGTACGATGCAGGTTCGCCGCCTTCCATGGTTTCAAGGCCTTCTTCACTGGAGGTTCCGGATGTGTCGGTGTCATCTGCGAGTCCCTTCAAACCCAATGTGCGACAGAGTTCTTCGTCGTCATCTCTACTTCGAGCACCCTTACCGATCCAGAACGTGCCCGACTACTCCTTTGAAAGTGCCCCCAGCAGTGCGCCTTCGTCAGGCATGCTCACTTCTAGCGATTCCCTAGCAGAAGGGAGCAGTCGACTGTCATCCGTGAACGGTATCGTACCCCCGCAGGACGACCCTTCGCGCCCACCGCTTGCACCACTCACTCTGCACATCAACATCAATGAACTGCTCCCGCCTGCAAAAAATATGTTCACCTTCAACATCAGCGGCATTGTCCTTGTGAAATCTCGGCCATCACCGTTCTCATACAATTCTCCGTCATCTTCGGTTTCTGGGTCCGATGCTGAGGGAGATGTAGATCCGGTGGCAATTCCTCGTTTCCGTGTTCCTGCTGCGGACGCCGAGATGATATCGACTGTAGTTCGGAATGATGTCGATGGCGCCACTGTCGACGTCTATAATTCAACCGGTGACCTGCGCGACGCGCAGACGAGACGCACCGTGTTGCAGCGAGGAGCTGCGGCAAAATGTGGCATTGAGGGCGGTCGCGTCGCTCTGCGATACTTAGCAGCGGTACCTCGCACCCCGGCTCGAACTCGGAAGGTGTCTGCAATATCCCATCGAACGCCCAGCCAAGCATCTTCGCCGACTATGAGTGTGGTCCAAGCGACACCGATGGCAATGCGGCCAGAGAGAGACGGTCCATTAATCATACCGTGGGTCGCGGTCACGGTGACGCCACTGAGCAATGGCATCGACCTCCCTAACGCATATGCTGTCAGGGTGGTCCTGCCGGCGCCGACTGATGATGAGTCAGAGTGGCTGGAGTTTGGACTGCGTCAGCAACCCCTCGATGATCCTGCGCGATCCGACGATCAGGAGAAACGTGATATTGATTCGAAGCCGCCCCGCGTTGAAGTCGTCAGCGCGAGCGTGGAAGGCGTGTCTGTTCGTTTCGAGACAACAGTGGCAGTGCGACAGGACCTGTCTTCGTCGCTGTCGTCACTGGTTATGCCTTCCCAACAATTGCGTGGCGATGAGTGGGTGAGTTGGGTTAAAGTACACGTAGGAGCAGCTGGAGGAAGTAAGGTGCAAGTGGACTATGTGATTCGGAATCAAGAGGAGAGGACGCCAGAATCCGTCAAGCGGAAAGGAAAACAGAAGGCAAAGGAAACGAGCCATTTGCACGTGTGCTTGCCCATGTTCGCTCTGCCTGTTGGCTGCTTGGACGTCAATGTCGAGGCCGCATATGGTACGATAATTGCCATCTAGCAATATCTCAACTGACTCGCAATCTCAGGTTTTGACATATTATCTATGGAATCCAATTTGACGCATCAGCAATCTAATGTCAGAGGTAGACGGCTTCTGCGCTACAGCATGGAGGAGCTGTTCTGCCCTGGTCTGACAATCGACATCATCTCTACGAGGCAAACCAGTCCGCTATCGGGCTTGAAGTCGACCCGTTCGGTGATGGTCACCGTTCCTGCCGTCGTATGCTTGATCTTGCTCATCTGCCTGCTTACTGCGAACTCGGAGCTTCGGCAATTGAGGAGATCCCTTGGTAAATGCTCCGCGTCGCTGGAGTTGGAGGCTGCACCGGATCCTGTTACAGTGACTTATACACAGACTGTGCTGATTAATACCCAGAGCCATCGGTGGTTCGCAGCACCTACCTCCGCCACATTGCGTATAGATCAAATTCTGGAACCACCAGTCCCTCCTCCCACCAACTCGTCTCCTGGCGATATGCGCGAAGGAAACTCTACGCCCAGTATGCCCACATCTGCTTCATCAATTACACATGCTGCGTCAACTACATATGCTATCGTTCGCAGTCATCCTATCCATTTTAAGTGGCCCGAGGAGTACGATTTGCACTCGGCTGGCCGCGCCACTATGGACGCGGTAGCGGGTGGCTTAGGGGTCGTCTGGCAGTTGTTGAGGCGAGTATACCACTATCCCTTGGACCCTCCCTAAGTGGTGGACGCTGTTTGTAGGCTCTGTATGCTTATGTTATTTAATGATTTATTCCCAACGGCCTTGTAAACTATGGATGATTTTCATCGCTGCAGATTCGAAATAATATAACGGTGCACTACTGATACATGGATAAGAGCAATACGTATGCACATCTAAGGGCAGATTAAGGACTAGGCCCTCGCCCACGGCGACTGCAAGATGGTCTTCAAAGCCCGCATTTCAGCCTTGTAATCCAACGGCGTAAGGCGGGATATACCATAGCGGATACGCGTCTGGTCCTGCGAGAAATGATCTCAGGTCCAATGTCTCGATTAAAATTGGGAGGCAGAACATACATTGTACGTGTCTTGCTTAGCGCGGCAGGCGAAGTTAAATGTCGCGCAATTTGACTTGTGCAAGATGACATTGTACGCAGGTTCATCGCGCTCCTAAAGGAGGATGAGTACGTGGACACGAAACACGCTGTCGAGACTTACTTTGATATCCACCAGTTCATTGGCACTCATCCCGAAGACAGCCAGTCCCACGTCGTTGAAGCCCTGCAACCACGCCTGAGCGGTATGATCCGCCACAGCCATGGACATGATGTATCTAAAGATGGGACGTCAACAAAGTGCAAGACATATCCGATTCAGGCCTCACCGGTGCTCAGGTCTTTCAAAGGACCTGTCACATTTCTCGCACCGCCATTGACCACCGATATCAACTACCTTCTTGTTGCATCCCTCTGTGGGACACGCAGGGTAGGAGATATTGTCCCCCTTGATGTGCATGATCGTAGCCCGACACGAGAAATAGTCCGCCTTGTCGGACGTGCCCAAGCCCGATTCCTTGACATCAAACAAGGTACGCATCTCATCACGACTGACTCCCCCCATCGTGCTGCTTCCGGCATTGCTGCCGCTAGACATCGACGTGAAATTCTGCCCGGATCCCAAAGCATCGTACCAGCCCCGAAGACTATGGGCCTCAGTGATATCGGGATTGATACTCATAGTGCTTGAGCTATACATCGACAAAGAACGACCTATGCGAAGGGTAATCTCAGTATGGGGTTTCTTCGAATAGCACGCCAACTGACCTCCGAAGTCTCCAACCTTGACACCCTTGAAGGCTACGACGGGCGAGTCATCTGCGTTGAATTGCTCTGCTTGAGCACCCCAAAGAGTTAGCCGGACAGATTTGCCGGTTTGATCCACCAGGGTGAGATCACGTTTGGCGACCTGTACCATATGTCGGTCACTGCATGATTGTCATCAAGGAACGACCTAACTGTCTTGTTGCTGGCTTTGGAGGTGATGGTCCCTAAATCGCCGACGTCCTTGATGACGCCAATAAAGTCTGCCAGAAATGAGCCCTGCGGATCAGAGGCACGCAGCATGATACTTACCACAAGTGGCGTCCTTTTGGAGCTCTTCCAGGCCATTCAAAT
The DNA here is from genome assembly GCA_004369045.1 of Heliocybe sulcata. NCBI lineage: Eukaryota > Fungi > Basidiomycota > Agaricomycetes > Gloeophyllales > Gloeophyllaceae > Heliocybe > Heliocybe sulcata. The sequence continues at coordinate 175,538 of ML213505.1, read as the reverse complement.
TGACAAAATTGTACCGTACTGCAGGGACATTGGATGCGTCCGGACACTACTGATAAGTCAGGTAATGACAGGCCCTAGATTCTCATAACCACTCACCTCCTCGACCTCCGTGTTACGCTCAAGAGCGAGCTCGTAATCATTCTGAATATTGGAGAATTTTTTCTTGGCTAGATTCACTCGAGCCTTCGATATGTAGTACACATTCCCTTCTTGGAGTTTGTCGTACAGCTCGTCAACAACAGAGTTGAAGCCAGTAGCTCGGATTTCGCCTGTCTCATCCATAAGGGTAACGCTGAATAGCTTGCCTTCTCCGCGTTGGTTGGACCATGTCTTGACGTCGGTCTTCTGTGTGACACGTGCTTTGATGGTCCAGTTGTTCTGGTAGGGGCTTAGACCTTCGATCGGGTATATCGAGTTTGCCTTTCCTCCGACTTTTGCGGAACTTTGTTGTCGGCTCTGCGCATGAGGAACAGGGGTCGTGGTGGTAGTAGAGGGCGAAGGTGCCGGATTGGGCGTCTGCGGGGCACTGCTCTCCGCAGCCGCGGCAGCACCACCTTGCACGTTCTCTGGCTTGCCGATCTTCTCGCCCGCTTGAGTGATAACACGAGCAGCCATGATAATAAGTAACCTTATACAGAAGTTCAGAGTGGTGATAGCTACAGCCGATAATCATACATACCTTTTGCCCTGAAGGTAGCTGCAGCTGAAGTTCTCCACTGCTATGACCGTGTTCTTCTGTATCTCGTGTGCCTCAATCAACCCATTCACCTGAGTTGCGAACATTCCTTGCATGAAGTGTTCACCATCAGAGATGATGGTTCGCCAGCGGTCGGACGAGTGGTTTGTCGCGTTTGGTGGCGGGTCGACCTTCTTCATAGAGATGACCTGCAAAATGGGCTGAGATGTGGACAGATCCTCGCCCGTGTCTTGCGAGTTGAAGAGACGCTTTATCATGCCCCCGCTGAGTTCGACCTGCATGTTGAATACCGAGTTTCAAAGTACAGAGGGTTTTAGAGGGGAGACGCGTACGAGGCGCGTCCTAACTTTACTGATTATATAGCGCGTGTCTGACATAAGCAGGCCATTTCGGGAATGTTTCCCATGCTTGTCGGAGCCGTGCTTAGCCGTGCCTCCTCCTAGTCTTCATGCATTTGCAGGGATCTTGTTCGTTGATTTACCAGGAGACCGTCCGCTGGAAATAGACTGATATTGTCACTCGGCGATTTTGCTGTGCGCCAGTCGGCGTTTCTCCAGTCTGGTCTCTCTCACGGACCTACCACGGGATAACTTGAGTAACAGACGTATTGCTCTTGACAATATCAAGTCTGCCAGCAGCGGTCCGTTACTTTCTTCCCTCCTATGTGATGTGTCTTTGCAACCTAATTGTCGAGATGAAGTAGGTCTCCATTACATACTCATTAAAAAGTACATAGGTGCTACATGTATAAAGTGGTGATGCTCAAGTATTAGCTGCTCAGCAGCGTCCGCATATGCTGTATACAAAATAACTTAGAGTTATCCTCGAAGGTATGTCCGTATTAATGCAACGATCCAAGCAGCGGTCCGAAGCCAAACCATTAATGCATATATAGTAGGGAACCACTGTCCCGAATGAAAGGAAACCACGCAGATGCTTCCGGGCTCCTACCTGACACCGGGCGTCAGGCATCTACTGCACTAGTGTGCGAGCCGTCGCATCTCTACCGGCCTTCAGCAGAGGAACCAGAGCGGTGCCTCCCGTTCCCCGGACTGGCGCACGGTGTCTGTCCGCGTCGTTCATCGCTTTGTTCAGCATGGCCGAAGCTGGACACTGCGACGGGATCTGTGCCTGTGATTTTGACATCGACACGATGTACAGGCAAGCGATGCGGATATGCACGTCTCTGAATGCCTTCAGAGATCGTACTGCCGTGTTGTATGGATCGCGCAGCACCTGATTCTGTCTGACCACTTCCCGCAGCGGTCGGGGTGTCCTGGTCAGATACTCTAGGTACTCGCGGTGTTTGCCGGGCATGTACCGCCTCATGCGCTCCATAAAGCCTAGGTCAGCTTTCTTATTTTCTCCGGACGGAGCAGGTGAACGACGCTTGACTAGCTTGTGATCCACGTCTAGGAAGATGTCCAGCGCATGCATCTAGAGAGGGTGACAGCAGTCAGATAAGGCATATACAGGTAGTGCGGCAACCCACAGCTGAAGACTGCCCCGCCGATGGACCACTGAGATCTATATGGTCCGTTCCTGATACCCCTTCATAAATCCAACCCGGCGAATCGGGTCCGTCACCGTCGCTACCCTTCCACCACGGGCGGACATTGAAGTAGAAACCATGCGGGTCAATGGTACTGCGTGAAGACTCCAGCGTTGCCGTGATATCATGGATCGCGGTCGTAATACGAGCAAGATCGCGTCCTATCTTTGTGATAGAGGCAAGGTCGGTAGTGTTCGGCAAGTTGTGGTACGATTCTATGATGCGTAGAGTTTCTACTAACTGCAGCTCTGCCCGCGCAGACATGAGGTAGAAGTTGTACTCGTCCTCCGTGCCGGAGAGTACGTGTTCGAAGCGGAGGTTGTCGACTGAAATGGGATAATCAGGATCTTCCGGCTGAGCGTTCCACATTACCACGTCGGCGAAGGTGAGTACTGGGGCTATTCCCAGCAAGCGCGAGACTGCCACCAGCGGTACTGCGAGTCCTCGCGGCACCTGCACCGGTGACGGAGGTTCTGTAGGAGGAATGGAGTGCACAAACCAGTGCACGAGAAACGCCAGCACGTAGTGCGCTCTTTGCAGTTGGCGTATGTCGTCCCGCAGATCTTCGACGCTCAGAACTGGCCACTGCGCCAGTCGTAAGTCATTGAATATTGTGCTTCAATGAATTCATTCTCACCTCTCTGATGGCTCCCCTCCAGTGTACCCCTTCTTGCCTCTTGGCGAGCGCGACATTGCTATTGTCAGCCCCGAGGCGCAGCACGCTTTGTGCCTCTACCAGGGCTGCCTCCCAGATGTCGTATGCCTGGGGTAAACGCCGTAGCGGTTGTTCAGGCAGAAAGCCCGTGATGTCGCTAACATCGAACGTCTCTTGCGACTCGACGGCGGTAGCACCGGGGAATCGTCGAGGGTAGTAGGATGCTACTTTCGTGATATAGGACAAAGCCATCTGAGCAAGATCCTGACAGGTAGTCGTTAGAAGAAACGCTGTAACCTCCATGGATGCTTGTAGTAGAGTTGGTGCGAAGGTGAGCTGGGAGGATGTTCTTTTGCTTGGACCATAGTAGACATTGAGCGGGCTCTTTTTATGCCTCAGAGCTGCTGCTCAGGAGTCCCGTTGTCACAGGAAGTCACCCACTGCGCCCGTGTGTGTTTGCATCTATGTGTATGTGATCCCATCTTTCTTTACCATCAATAGTGCGCGCATAGGCGTCCAGATGCCCACCTTATGGTCTACTTAGTTCCACCACTGTTTCCCATAATTCATGGAAGCCTATGGGAGAAAGGCGTAGCTTCCGGAATAGTCTTGATTGCGGCGAATTCGTGAGTGCAGCCTTCACAATTGGTCTTGACTGTTTTGTTTCGTCGCCCTCTTGGATATTGTTTGGTCAGTTGAATTCCCCAGAAAGCATAGGCTCGCGTCAATTTGCTGTCAGATTCGGTCAAATCAATCGATGCCCGATGCATCTCGCTCTGTCGCTCGTGGGTTGCGCCCTTACACCACGCCACCGTCATTTCTGGATTGTACAGGCTAGGTTCCGTGCCAGCTCGTGTATACAGCCACGGAGGGTCCCGAAACTGTGGCTGCACTCTTGATCAAGCCGCGGCTTGGACGAGTTGTATCCCGATCACTCTAGGATACGACGACTCCTGCTGTGATGCAACGATGATACTGCAAGAATAGAAACTGATCAAAACCTTTTTGATCCGCACAGTATCGAGTCATTGCTTTCTGCCTCAGGCCTGCGATGAAAGGAAGACGTTCTAGCTGAGTGGGTCGTCTGTGCACGAGAACCCGCTCACTGGAATTTGTAAATCATCAGGACTCACGATTAACCCGGAAGGCATACATTCAGAGTATGCTCTATTCAAATAGCGGATGTCCGGAGTCGACCTGATCGCAGGTGTCTCGACGATGTTCTCGGTCAATAATTCTGCCATGCCAATGTTAGTCAACTCCTGACTTCGGATGAGATGTTTGTATTAGTACCAGACAACCCAAGAACCTCTCTGCAAATGGGAGAGTATTTGGCACGACACCTGCAGATAGCCTTAGTTTTGGGCGTCCTGGGACCATCAACTCGACTGCCTGTTTGAAGTCTCCGCATCACCAGGGTACTGCCTTGTATTCGCAATGTTCCTAATAATGTTGACTGCGCTGAATAGCGAGGTAAACAGGTCAATCTCGATGGTGATTAATGACACCCTAAGATTGTGATCTCCGATTCGATACCAGAGCCCTGCGAAACATGTACACTTGATGCTGATGTCCATCGGAGCGCGCTAGTTTTGCGCAGGCGGTAAATGAAAAGTCAGGACCCATAAGGGACTCCACGTGGGATGCACAGGATTGTCGCGTGGTACCTGTCCGGGAGGCCTGACATCGAAACTGATTCTTTCCCGTTCTTTCGTATCTCCATCAACGGGCGGCGCTCTCGGCTTGAGACTTGCTCTATTCTCATTGAAAGGTAAGCATATGAGTAACTTTATTTGCTGGAGGAATTATTATCTCGGTCCTCGTCTGCTGACATTTAGGTAGCAATTGTAGTCGGGGTTGCCGTACTCCGATTCCTGTCATTAGCATAAACAAGTTCGGAGGGAGAGCGACTTCACGCAGGATGACTGTAGCAGACCAGAGCTCCGCGGCAGCAACACATATGAGACGCTCATAATGACATTCCAGACGAGCGGCGCCCTTTCGTCGGCATATAAATATCCCATCTTACGCTTTGGACTAAGGCCGGACTTGTCTATGGAGAGGGACCAATATGATCATTAGGAGATGATTCCCTTCCCAGCAAAATTGAAAGCTGTAGGTCCGCTGCTGGGAGGCCGTTCAGACACACTGGCCCTCACACGTCAAACACATCTGGGCGAGTGGTATTTGCAATAGAACCCATTCTACAGCAGGTAGCTAGATGCGGCCGGTCACTCCCGCGTTTCAACCTCTCCATCTCACCCACTTGCCCTCCTCTTCGACTTCGCATTTCCTTCTCACGACATCCACGACCTTCTCGCGGATGCCGCCCTTGACTCTGCGTGACCTTCGAGAACCAGGTGCCAGGTCCCTCTGACACTTGTCCACGAGCTCCTCGACAGTCATGCCGAAATCACCGCTCGTCTCATGGCTGCCTTTGATAATGCTCTCGATCTCCTTTTCGCTAGGCAGCGCGAACCGGTTCGGATTGTCGACGAATTGTCCTGCAGACTCTTGAGGAGTCTCGAGAATGGGTTTCGGGTTGAAGAAAGGCGAGGATTCTAAGAAGAAATTCTTGATGATATCATCCTCCTTGATCTCGTCAATGTTAGACGGCTGCCAAGCGGGTCGTTGGTCCTTCGGCAGTTTGTCGATTAGGACTGCCCGCACGCCCGTCGAAAAGTCGGGGCTCGCGCCGTTCTAGAGGAAGTTATCGTGGAGTCAGTCAAGCCTGCTCACCGCGCAAATTCACGAAGCACAATGAGAATGCAGCAAGGAGAACGTATAACCGAAATCAAGGGAAAGGAGAAGGCCGAGAAGGAAGCAGCAATTCGTAAACACTGCCTAACAGAGGACCAGCTCAGGCCAGCGCACCCTCGATGATCCGCCGGAAGAGCTGTCCCCAGTGACCCAGGGTAACGCGGAGAGTATGAAACGTCTATAAGACAAGGGCACATTCGGTGCCTTTAGCACAGATGATGCAACGACGAAAAGCAAGCGCCGGGAGCATCTGCGATCTCTCCTCGCAACTTTGCGAGATGCGAGATTGCTTATCCAGCGCTTTACCCACTGCGCCGGTGCCATCACGGCACCGAGTATATCTAGGCCCGAAAAGACAACCGAATAGGACAACATGATGAGGTGATCCGCTGTCGCAACAAGTGGGAGGAGCTTCGAGGGATGAGGTGACTTAGACCCGCCCTGGGAGAACAGGACAAGACCGCTCTCAGACATCGACGAGAAATGGGGTTGGTGCATACACCAGCCCCGCCAAGGAGCAAGTCTACACCTCCCCAGCACATATCGGGAGGAAGACCGAAAGAGGGGAACGGGCTGAGAGATGACGAGGCCGGAACGCGGATGAGGAAGCTTCGTCGATGCGCCCGTCCCTGGGGTGTCGGAAGTGTCCGCGCGACTCTGCAAGATTTTTGAAGGTCCTACTGCGCGGCAGGCAGACCCTCTGCGGACATACAGTTGCATTCTCGGGTGCCTGCCCAACCTGCGCGGTTGCGCTCATGCAGAGCGCCCACCGGATGCCTCCCTCCAAAAAAACAACGACACCCCTAACAGCCCACGCGTCCCGTCGGCCGCCCACGCACCCTCATTTGAAGCAACAACCGCGCCACAGCGCTCGTCATCCCCGGCTGATTCGCCTGCAAGCCTCGGCGGGATGGAAGATTGGGAGGGGGAGGGGAGGTCGCGTTCAACGGACCCTTTCTCTGATGCCCCAGCCCATCATGGCGCAATGGAATGCGACGACAAGCATCCGCCAAAGGACCCTAGCCGCAGATGCCATATCAAACTACAGCTAGGGCAGTGCGCATTCCTCCGTCCATTCCAATCATCGCGAAGACAAACATGCGCCCAACAGAGGCCGGCCATCGACATCCTATCCTTCCCTCGCTGACGCAGCAGGCAGTCACCCGGGCGTAAAACTCTTCCGGGCGTAAATGTCGTGCCACGTGCGTAGCAATGCCACCCGCTCACTCCCATCAATTAGCGCTGGGCAGGACCAAGGAGGAAAAGTCCCGCCTGGAGATCAAGAGATCAGATTCTTGAGTCAGGGGGGTCCAAAAGTCCGAACCAGTCGAGAAACGGGAGGACAAATGAGATGATCCGTCCAGTCATCGGACAGGATGGACGGGCACAGGAAGCGAGGCGCAGATGGAGGTTTCGGGGAGCAACGATTCTGAGGTCCAGACGTGAGCTCCCGTCCTAGTCGGACTTCAGCTGCCCCGAGAATTCGAGTCCAAGGGCTCAGTGCACTCCCTCTCCCTCAATTCCCCCTGCCCACTGCTCCCAGAGACCCGAAAGTAAGAATATGTCCTCGGGTTTGTGAATTCCTGCGATCACATTCCCGATGTCAAGGACATTCCGAAATCTGAATGCAGCCCCAATATATCAGGTGATTGGGCGTCCGCATACCCCCAAGCCCTGACATGCACAGGGCGCAGGAGAGCAATTACACCAGGGCCGCAATATCTGCGCATATAGCATGCTGCCCATCTCTGGCTTGTCAGCATCCCTTGGGGAGGACAGGGAGCCGCCGGATCGAGGTATTGCCGAAGACGAGGGAAAGCTCTAAGAGCGTCTTGGATAGGTACAGGGTGCGGAAGACTCCTTTCCCGAGCTGCGCCCTTTCCGGAAAGAAATAAACCACCAGACTCGGGCCGCCACAAAACCAGAAGCTCGAGGACCAACTTGGATAGATGCAGTGCGCACGCGGGAACGTATTTCTTCTCAATCTCCGCGTTCCAGCAATGCTCAGAGAGAGCACAAGCCACTAAGCCGCAGCAACCCAAGGACCACCGCGCAGAGGTTACACGGGACGCATCACTTTCTCTCATCCAGTTCCGCCTCGAAAAAGTACGAGTCGTCGGATTTCGGCTGCCACCAAGGCAGCTGTCATCGGAACCGAAGGATGATCGTGCAGTCACAGTACGACTTTCTTGTCGATTCATTGGATGGCAGCTAGCAGCCCGCGGCCGAACAAGGATACATTGTGGCACTAGACCGTGTCGGCTCGGGTCGCACCGTCCCTCCGCCCCCACCCACCACGTCGCCAGCCAGCTGGCTCCGATGGCCAGGCCCTCCGGCCCTCTCGGAGATTGGATAGTCGACAGTACCCCGAGGATGTACGACATTGTCCCGAGATTGCCTACGGGGTACGAGGACCAGCGTAGATCGGCGCTCTTGTACTCTCCCGTCGTCCATCATCCACGAGTCGAGCTTCACAGGATGACCGTGGAATCCGAGGAGAGCACGGGACGATTTTCGGTCTTGTCAACTCTCTCTTCGCTCTACCCCACGAAACAGCCCAAACGCCGAAAAAGCAAGTCCAGAAGGGCCCATGGTAGGCCCAACCGCAAAAAAGGAACCAAGTGCACGCAGCCACGAAACAAGTCACTCACCACAAACGCAGTCGCAACCCCCAACTCCATCTCCAACACCTCCCTCAACACCTTCCGCATCCCACCCACGCTCTCCTCCATCTCCACCCCCTTCCTCCCCCTCCTCTGCGCCTCCAAACTGACAGCCAAACTCGTCGGACTCCTCATCCTCATCTCCTTCCCAATCCTCCCCGCCCATCTCCTCACGCCCTCCATCTCCTCGCTCGGAAACGGCGGCAGCCCCGGGATACTCGACCCCGGCTGCGCGAGCGTCGCGAGCACGAGCAAGATGCCCGGGACCGAGCTCGCCGAGAACGCGTGGTCCAGCGCCGCACGGAGTGCGCCCGTGTGCGTCCCCGCGGGGAGCGCGAGGCGGCCAGCGGTGTTCAACGGGGCCTGCGTCTGCGGGCGCCCGTGCTCAGTTTTCACGAACGCGCTCGGCACGGGCTGGTGGAAACAAGAAGCAGGGTCAGTTGGCCTAATAAATGTCTGAGCGTATTAGAGGTGATTGAAACTAACCTGAGCGTCCTCGGCGTAAAACCCTTCGATCGTCGCGTCGATCGTCTCCCAGCTCGGCTCCTCCAGACTCTGCAGCGCGTGCAGCAGCGCCGGCAGCGTACTCGAGTCGACATAGTGCGTCGCGAGCCCGAGCTCGTAGACTTCGCGGCCAGAAATGACCTCGGACGTGAGCGCGAGGTACGTGCCGAGCTCGCCGTCTAGTCTGGGGCGAGAAGAGGGGAGGTCAGTTACCAGGACTAGTCTAGTTTTAAAGTGAATGGGGAAAGTCCTTCTGAGAGCTCGAGACCCCAGTATCGTTATCTCCGCTCTAACTCCTGGACAGAACATGCTGGACGGACGGGTCCTCACCTCGCCAAAAACGCACTCGCGCCCACGTCGGGACAGTACCCGATCTTCGTCTCCGGCATCGCGAATTTTGTGCGCTCCGTCGCAACGCGGAAGGGCGCGTGCATGCACAGGCCCGCCCCACCGCCCACTTCACGAACGTCGGTGGATGAGTTCATTTCTTTGGAAGCAATGGGAGAACGCACTGGTGATCCCGTCCATGATCGCAATGTATGGCTTGCCGAGCACGGCGAGGATGTAGTCCATCTCGAACTCGCGCTTGAAAAAGTCGACGGCCTGGGCGCGCGTCTCGGGGTTCGCGGCTTGCTGGACTACACCTGGAGGAAAAGGATGAGCGGGGGTAGAAGGGTAGGGGAGAAGAGGGAGGACATACTGGCGACGTCGCCGCCCGCGCAGAAGGCACGCCCGGCCCCGCGGGCGATGATGAGCTTGCAGAGGTCTGTGGCGGCCCATTCCTACATGGGTTGATGGGTATGAGGGGATTCCGGATAGTTAGGACGGTTTCACAGCAAGTCACGTTCGGGCCGGTTTGGTTCGCGTGCGGATACGATGAACATGTGCCAGTACCAAAAATAAAAATCGAGGAAAGTCGTTAGTAACTCATCTGAGGCTCGGGAGCATAGACATTAGGCTGGATGAGGAGGGAGACGAACAAGCAATTGACGGATTGATACAGTGGCCTCTGCGCAGCCTCTGTATAGCATCCCGCCACCATTTACTGTAATATAGCACCCATCATTTCACAATAGCCTCACCCCGCCCCCGCCCCCGCACAGGAAACGCTGGCTCACCTCAATCTTTGGCCGGAGCACATTGAGCATTGTCTCGTCCAATGCATTAAGTTTCTTCTCTCGGTTGAGAATATACGTCCTCGACGACAGATGACTCTCGAACAGCACGTCCTGTGAGCAAACACGATGAGCATCGCTTCGGTTCCCCGCGAAGGCACTCACGTCCTCACGGGCGGTGCTGGCCATACCGCGGAGGTGGTTGAGGACAGCGCCGACACGAGCAGAGGGGGGAGGCATGGCTAGCCGCCTGGCACAAGAGCGTGACGCCAGCATGAACGGTCGACTGCCCGAGCGATGCTCACAAATTCATCTGCCAGAACGCGTCCGCATCGGGGTCCCGCGTCCGTCACGGGGTCTCTGCCCCTACACTAGGGTTTCCCATCTTATCTATCGAACGCGAGAAAAGACTATGATTTTGGCTTCATTTCGCGGGAACACCGTGCCTTCCTCGAAACAAAACAGAGATGGACGTGAATGCGCACCTTCTTTATTCCGAACGGTATCACTGCAAGATTCGTGAGATCGAGGGAGCTGGACTGGATCTCCTAAGTCAGGCTTAGAGAGCGTTGTTATCCTTCCCAGCTCAAGTCAGAGGAAGGCAACGGTTCAGAGAATTCACGCACTGAGATGGAATATACTTACTAGCAAAATAAATGAGTCAGGTCAAGTGTTAACAGGGGAATTCGGAGACGGTTGAAGGCGGGAGTCCCAGGCATGCGCACAGGCAGAAGGGGAAGAACGGGGGAAAGACGATGTAGTGTAACGTCAAACGCGGCCACCTTATATATGCAAAGAACAACTACAATGACGCACATATGAATCATACAGAAGAGAGTTAGAGAAAAGCTATGTGAGGCGGCGTGAAACACATGCTAAAAGAGGTTATGTCAGGACCATATCGGGACAACCTAGGATCGAACAGTAGACGACTTCGCCACTGGTACTGGTACTATCGCAAGGTCATGCAGCCAGCTCGCGCATGCACCAATAGCGCACTTTGACCGCGACCGCCTCATCCATCGCCTGCCATCTACGAACGCGACCATGTCCGCCAGTCTGCCTGCAGTCGGCACGCGTCTCTCCCTCAACGCCTCGCTCGGAACCGTTCGCTACGTCGGGCCCGTGGACGGGACACAGGGCGTGTGGCTCGGCGTCGAGTGGGACGACCCCGCGCGCGGCAAGCACGACGGCAAGCGCTACTTCACCTGTATGTACGTCGCCTCCAACGACCCCGCCTGCACGCAACTAACATCTGCAGCCTCCCGCACGCGACCCCCGCCTCCTTCATCCGCCCGACCGCCAAGGGCCTCTCATACGGCCGCTCCTTCCTCGCCGCCCTCGCCGAGAAATACATCGACGCCTCCGCCTCGCACGCGAAGGAAGTGCTGACCCTGGGCTCCTCGCAGGGCCTCATTCAAGTCGAAGCCGTCGGGCTCGACCGCGTGCGCTCCAAGCTCTCCGACCTCTCGAGACTCAGAGAGGTCTCGCTAGACGGCGAAGGCATCGCGTGGGCAGACCCAGCGCCGACGATTCTAGAGACATGTCCGAGTAAGTTGTGGAATGCACTGAGACTACCGCAGAGGTTGACACTCGCGCAGACATCCAAGGCCTAGACCTCTCCCTCTCCCTCCTCCCCTCCTGGCCTGCCCTCGCGTCCCTAACATCCCAGCTCCCCTTCCTCGCCCGCCTCGCCCTCAACTCCTCCCGCCTCTCTCTCGATCCAGTCTCCCCTCCTCCTTCCTCCCATTCCCCGCCTGGCCCCGCACCTCCGCTGGATAAGGCCTTCCCTACCCTCACCGAACTCCAGCTTAACGCCACGCTCACATCCTGGCCCACCCTCCTCGCCCTCCTCCCCTCCCTGCCGCGCCTCCACTCCCTCGAGCTCGGCTACAATCATATCCCATCTCTCCCCTCCCCACCCACCACCGCACCGCACCCCTCTCTCCACCTCCTCAACCTCGACACTAACGACCTCACCGCCCTCCCCGTCGAGCTCGGCGTCATCTTCCCAAGATTAGACAGGCTCGTCCTCGCGGCAAACAAAATCGCCAGCATCCAGAAGCGAGAGAAAGCACAGGGCGGCTTAGAAGGAATCCGCCACCTCTCTCTATCCAACAACCCCATCAACGACTGGCCGAGCATCGACAACCTCACAACCTGGTTCCCCGCCCTCGAGGGCCTCGCAATTCGCGAAATCCCGCTTCTCGACAGTACGTCCCGATCTCCCTCTCTCACAAATCCGCAACTGACGTGTGTCGAACCAGACCCCGAGACGGGCGCCTACACCCGCCAGTTTGCAATCGCCAAGATCCCGACGCTGACAAGCCTGGACGGGGCGCCTGTGCGTTCATTTTCCTCCCTCCGTCCTTTTATTATGCCTGTATTGCACAATCACCCACAATCAGAGCCTTCTATCCCTCTGATCCCGCTTCTCCTCCATCCCCCTCTTCCTCGCCCCAACTGACGCCTGCCCTAGATAACTCCCAAAGACCGCCTCGACGCCGAACTGTTCTACCTCTCCTACCTCTCGCAGCACGTCCCGCCCGCAGCGCGCACCGCATGGGGGCGGTGGGATGAGCTCGTCGAAAGTGCGTTCTCATTCTCATTCTCGTTCTCCCGAACCCCTCCAGACCCAGACTACATCCTCCGCCTCCCAGCCTCCCTCTCTATCCCACCTCCCTCTACCAAACCGATCTCCTGCTAACCACCCCTCCTCTCATCGCAGAACACGGCGCCCCCTCAGCGCCCACACACAAGCCCACCGCCGCATCTCACGAAACCCTATCCTCCAAGCTCATCCGTACGTCCCCTCCCCTCCCCTCCTTCTTTCTCAAACCGCAAATCAACCGCTCCTCAGAAATCATCCTCCACCTCCCCCCCTCCTCCCCTTCCTCCCCGCCCACCCCAACCCCCCTGCGCATCCTCCCCACAATGCCCCTCCGCACCTTCCGCCTTCGCATCCTCAAGCTCATCCCCCCGCCGAAGCCTCCCGCCGACCAGCTCCGCCTATACGTGCGCGACGCCGAGCTCGACGTCGCCAGCGACGGAGGCAAGGAGGTCGGGTGGTGGCTCGAGGAGGGCGCCGAGGTCGTCGTGAAGATCGATGGGTAACGAGAGAGGAGGCTCGTAGATGCGTCAGTGTGGGCATAGTTGATGAAGCGTTGGATTAGTGTAGAGTATACTCTCACAATGTTTACACGTTGCATGAGCACACGAGAGCGTTCGCATTCTGCGCGCACAAACCCACACCCAAAAGAGCAGTCGATAAAAAGCGCCCACACACGAACCGTTACCGTCAAACAGACGCAAGCTGCCCAGTATAATCGCATGCAATTCGCCAGCCCGCTAGCCACACCAACACAGCGAAATGAGCAAAGCAAAACGCCAATATATTTCGCACAGCATACATACACCCATACGTACATGCCACCCATATGTACATGCTACATCGCAAATGACACACTCACCTCAGTGCGAGGGACCCACAAAGCCTTCCTTTATCCGGCCATCAGCATCGCACGGAGAGCGGTCCCACGAACACGACGCGACCGAAGGATGCCCTGACGAATGCGCCATATCACTGCAGCCAGAAGCTCGACACCATCATCTGGCAGGGCCACGAGATTCAAATACCACGCTCGACGACGGCGAGCATAACATCCATTCGATACGCATTAGATCGGCAGGGCCATCGGGAAGGCGGTACGCTTCTTCACAATACACGAGGCGGCCCATCCAAAGACGCCGAGGGCGAACCATCCTCATGGTTTCTGATATCCCTGCCCTGCGGGATTCGACAGGATAACATATCGCAGCGCCTAGTTTCCATCCGTGGATCGTCAAACTCAAATCGGCAGGCCGGGACATCCCCAACCACAGGCCAGGGACCAGGACCAATAGATGTTTCTCAGAATATCTTCGCGTTGCGGAACCAGGAACACCAGCTCCCCCGCTGGATTTACTGTGGTCCAACGGCCTCGCCTTTAGAATCCATACCTCGAGGCCGGAAGGGAAGCATGTTGGGAGAGCCTGTCGCCTTGAGGACCTCCAACGATGTGGGCACAACCATGCGCATGTCGGAAACCAGGACCAATAAACCTAGGAGGACACCCGAACGGGACCGTATCCTAACGTGCATACTAGGGGGGACCAGTGGATATCGACCATCTGAAATTGTACACTCCTTTATCGCCAACGTCAACGCCAATTCGACCGCGACCACATCCAGCAGGGAACCATAGACGGGATAGCACACTGGAAAAGAAAACACATCTGGAAGGTAGACCTTGTTTGTAGACGCCTTGTTCTTCAGTCTTCGCATACCAATTTAACGGCTCCAGCCAGCATCCCCATTAACAGGAGCAGCCCTGGCAGGCCTGTCATCATAGCGGTCGTCCCTGTCGTCGCGGCGCCTATCGTCCCTGCGACGATCATAGTAAGGGTCAGGCGCGCGATAATCATCATAATGGCCACCACGCCGATCATCGTACCCTGCAGGTCTTCTATCATCTTCCCTCCTCGCGGGCGGGGGAGACCTGGGGCGACGATCGTCGTAATCGTAGGCGGCACGCCGGGATCCAGGGGACCGGGAACGCTCCCGACGGTAGGGTGCACGATCATCTCTGTAAGAGCGCTCGTAACCCCTACGATCGTCGCGGCGATCGTCACGGCGGTAATTGTCGGCACCGCCGCGCTGCATTACATGTCAGTACATAGTTTACGAGGTCAAGGGCAAACGCACGCTATCATCGAGAGTGACACGGACGGCACGGCCACGGAGGTCCTTGCCATCCAGATCCTTCACAGCGCGGTCGGCGTCCTCTCGAGCAAGATATTCCAAGATACTATACCGAGCCAATGAGGGTCAGGTATAAGAGGTCAGGATTGTATCGTCATACCCGTTGCCAGGATTGTCGCGGTCGATGTCGGCATAGGAGACGCTGCCAGCTTCGCGGCCGAAGTCTTTGAGATCCTAGAGAACGAGATGTTAGGTCCCACCAGATACAACTGAGAAGCGCGAGCAGCGAGGCGACGAGCAACCATTGGCGCAACGTGGCACGAGACGCCAGTCCACGGACGATTTCGGCCATTTCACGGATGTCCAAGGAGTGCGCCGGCCTGCAGATATGACAGAGAAGAGAAGCAGCATACCTGCCAGCTAGTGTCCCGCGATATACCGGAGACAATAAGCCTGACACCTGGGGGACGTCTTGAGCGAGGAGCAACGTCTCTACGACCTTCATAGACGTCTCCTCTGGTACGGCGGGTCTCTTTGGCAAACTCAACCACGATACTTGTACCCATGAAGCTTTTGCCGTTGAAGTGGTGCACGGCGTCCTCGGCGTCCTGCATTTTACAAATTAAGCTATCGTTACAGAATGAGCAAGGAGCGACGTACCCTCGGGTTCTCAAACTCGACAAACCCAAATCCTGTAGGGCAGGGTAGTCACTCTCTGCTTGCAAGCGACAAACAGTACCACCAACCAGTCATAACACGGCAGTCCACGATGCGCCCATACCCATCAAAGAATTTTGAGACGTCGTCTGTGCGCGCATCCGGGGGCAATTCTGAGGTGGCACAGTCAATGTTTGACAGAACTCTACTGAATCTGCGCGCTCACTTCCAAGATAAAGTCTGCGAGACATGTTTGATAGGATGGAGGTTGGGGGAGGTGGTAAGGAGAGGATGGAGGGAATCCTGGGAGTCCGAACCTTCAAGCTGAGTTCTAATTCGTATCACCTCGAGGCTCGAGGCGCCAGCCTGGTCCGTGCAGCCTCGCCGGATGCTGCGGCGCGGTGTTCCGTCGATTTGCTTTCCTCCTGATTTTCAAAAGCGACTCCGGCATGCATATGCATTATTCGGAAACTACGTAGAGACTAAGTGAAAAATACAGAAACGTCCAGACAACCGCTCAACCCGTATAACGGGATATAATAATACAACCAAAGGACTAGTGTTGAGACCAGTCGATGGTATTGATGTCAATTCCCTCCTGGACCATCTCCCAAAGCGGGCTAGACAGCAGTAAAAGCCGCCGTCAGTGCATGCAGTAGACGGAAGCAAACTATAATGCTGACCTCATATCACGCAACTTCTGAACAGTGGCCACAAGCTTCTGCACAACAAAGTCCACCTCCGCCTCAGTCGTGAACCGGCCAATACCGAACCGTAACGAGGAGTGCGCCATATCCTCAGCAGCACCTAACGCACGGAGGACATACGAGGGCTCTAATGAAGCCGATGTGCATGCGCTACCCGAGGATAGCGCAATATCCTATACGGACAGAGAACCTATTTAGCATAAAACCTTCACTCAGCTGGACTTGATAGATGACGTACCTTGAGCGCCATCAACAGACTCTCGCCCTCAACGTAAGCGAAGCTCAAGTTGACACAGCCGGCGTAACCGCTAGAGTCTCCATTCCGAATAACGTGGTCAACTTGTGAGTTGATGCCCTTGAGCAGGCGATCCGACAGCTCCTTAACCCGTGCGTGGTCACGCTAAATGAGGAGTGTCAGTACCAGAAAAACCACTCGCGCAGCAGGGCTCAGTACCCCTGCGTCTACTTCATTAAGGAGCCGGCTGTCGTGATAGAACGAATCCCATCAAGCGTCTACCGCTCCTTTCGACGTAAACGGACTCCTTGAGAGCCCTTGCAAAGTATCCATCACCGCCCTCGAGAAGCAACAAATACTCACTGCCATCTCCAACTTCGCTATCCGTGCTGCCTCTCCCATTCCAACGATCAATGCAGTCGGAAGCGTACCACTCCGCAGTCCACGCTCCTGGCCACCACCATTAATGATGGGCTCCAACCGTACTCTTGGTCGCCGCCGGACGTAGGCTGCACCAACACCCTTCGGCCCGTAGATTTTGTGTCCCGAGATACTCATGAGATCAACGTTCGCCTCGTTCACGTCGACGGGTATCTTGCCCGCTGCCTGCGCAGCGTCAGTGTGGAAGTAGACACCGCGGTGCTTCCGGACCAAAGCACCGATCTCTTTGATTGGCTGGATGACACCAGTCTCGTTATTCACAGTCATGATCGAAACGAGAGACGTGTCTGGTCGGATGGCCTTCTCGAGCTCCGCAAGATCGACGATGCCGTTCTGCTGCACTGGCAGGTACGTGACATCGAAGCCCTCTTCTTGCAGTTTCCGGCATGAATCCAAGACACATTTGTGCTCCTACAGGGAATGTCTGTAAGTATGGATGTGTACTTTGAATAACCAGGCCACGAACAGTCTGCGTCGTGATAATAT
This sequence comes from Heliocybe sulcata, assembly GCA_004369045.1. Taxonomy (NCBI): domain Eukaryota; kingdom Fungi; phylum Basidiomycota; class Agaricomycetes; order Gloeophyllales; family Gloeophyllaceae; genus Heliocybe; species Heliocybe sulcata. The sequence goes on along the minus strand of ML213505.1, from coordinate 158,325 downwards.
GCCGCTTTTTGTCTTTGTGGAATCTGGCAACGCCCTTGATCGCCATGTTATTTGTTTCCGTCGCTCCCGAGGTGAAAACGATGTCTTTGGGATCCGCTCCAATGAGATCAGCCACATTCTGAGGTGGCAAAAAGTGAGTCAGGAATCCGTGATAAAAGTAGGCCTTTCACCGCTACTCACCTTTCGTGCATCCTCTACTGCCTTCTCTGCCTCCCAGCCATACGCGTGCGTCCGACTGTGGGGATTGCCATATTGGTCCGCAAAGTACGGTAGCATAGCATCCAGAACCCGAGGGTCGACGGGTGTCGTGGCTTGCATGTCAAGGTAGATGGGCCTGGCCTTCTCCATTACAGAGCCCTCCCGCTGAGGTGTCTCCAACCTGAATCCCAGCATGTCTGGCAATCTGGATGAGCATGTCTGCTCCCATTCGCATTAGCTGTCTCGCATACCTGGTCGTGGGGTGTACAGATTGTCATCCTGGTACGTCGAGGGAACATCGACGACACTGGCCCTATCGGCGCCTGATGGCTGCACAAAGGTGCGGCGGGCCTGGCGAGTGGCTTTTGAAGAGGCTCTGATAGCATTGCGGGGCAGTGAATTGCGCGAGAGTCTCGATAGCATGGTGGTCGACTTGCAAGAGAGGTAGGCTGCCGCAGAACACAGAGTGAGAATTGCTAACGCTGGCCAGGGCAACCTCACTCGGGGACGGGATACAAATATGACGATAGCGCTGACCAATGGCGTGCCGTTCACGCACCCACGGCACGCATCCGCCAATGGCAGAGCTCCGGATAATCCCGGATCCCATGCGTCTCCAATTTCTCCCTCAACCGCTGATCGAAGCGCGCCGGATATCTGATAATGCTAATAACCCATCCTCGACCATCGTCCAATCATGTCTCAGCTACGATGCGGCTATCGAACTCTGCGTACGAGGACGAGGACGGCGCGTAGGGTTTAGGGGCAGTATCCTTCGAGCTCGGGAAAAATGCATTGGCTTCACGCCGGTTAGCGTACCGGCAAATGCTATATATGAACACCAATGGGAAGGAGCGACGGGTTGGACTGTGATTACTTGCATGCTTGCTTTCATCCCTAGATCCACAGCTACGGTAAGGCGACAACCGGAAAGAGGAATGGAGGGATGTCTCTGATCATTCCCATAATCAATGAATACTGACCAAGCACTCATCAGATAAACCGTCGGGACCATATCTTTGGGGACGACTCCGTCGCCAGTCCGACACCGTGCACTACCCATCGCAGGAGCACCCAGGAGTTGTTGAATGATCTCGGTTGAGCTTTCCACCTGTCAAACTCCAGCCAGAGAAGTAGAACAGCAGTAGATGCTCAGGCGATGCATCCATCCCAAGTTCGAACTCCATGGAATTCAGATCGCCCAAGTCTGAATGCAATGACCGAGAGTCCACGAGAGTAACACAGTTCACTAGTGCGCTCGTATCCTGCTAGCCGAGCGCCTGGGCACTCTATCGCAATGGCGGGCGTCAGTAGCAAAGGTGTATCTTGCCATCACTCACCAGGCTTCGATTACAGCCTGCGCCTTGAAATCGTGTGTGCATACAAGGAAGAAACATGCGTATCTGATGGGTGATCGTATCACTAGATACCCCGTCCTGCATTTTTGGTCCGAGAATCCCGAGGGACCTTACCGCGGAAAGCGACCGACCAAGCATCATTCGGACGGGACACAGACACACCATCTTACGCTTCTCCCTGCGTTGGCTGTGGATACCTTGTCCGAGGATGATGATTGTAGAGGGTTATCTTGAGGAACATCTTGCTAAGCTAGTTAGCGTTGGCGTGAAAAGGGGAAATTACTGTGAGGGAGCGACCGGGGTTAGCAAAGATTTAGGCTTGCACGTAGTCCTTGACAGGCTTCACTGGAGCGAAAGCAATTCGTGCTGAAACACAGATAATGCCATGCACTCGCAGTCCAGAAGACTCAGATGTTGCATGTCTTCCTTTCCTGTAACTGCCTAGCCATGAAAGGTATTATACACGAACCAAAACGATAATCCAGTGATCCCACTCATCGCCTCTTCGGCGCACTCGGTGGTGGCGGCAACAGCGGGACACCTCCCCCAAGGGAAGAAGCAGAGCTACTGGCTGAGCTCGATCCCAACAGACTCTCTCCAGAGCTTCCGTGCGATCTGTTCCGGCCAGGGATGTTGATGGAAAACGTCTGGCCTTCCTTGAGGGAATAGTCCTTCTTGGGACCGCTGGACACGTGCGGTGTAGATTCCTCTGTTGGGGAAGGCGGGTTGAGTTTTGCCTTGTACCGTCTGAAGGAGCAGATAGACACAGGTTACATTCTAAGCTCGCCACTGAGGTCATTCGAGGACGTACTTCGTGTAATCCTGCAGAGCCACGTCTGCATACCGTGGTTAGGATGAACAGGCCAATACAAGTCTATAGCACTCACTGAAATCGAAACTGTCCGTCCGCTCAGCAAAACCCATCCCGATGTACGCCTTCTTCCCTTCGTCCTCCAACCTAATGACGAAATACCGCGACGAATCCAGCACAGCATCAACTGGCGGTTTCAGCGGATCATACTTCGTCTTTGCAAACACTGCAATGGTGGGATGTAATCAGGCATGGAGAGTCTTTGTTGGAGTGACGGGAGCGCACATTCACCTAAACAAGTCGCGTGAGGTTTGTATGACGGCAGAAGTCCCATGCGACGAGTACGAAAACGAACCAGTCTGGGGGTCCTCGAAGTACATCATGACCCCGCTCCCTTTCTCAACGATTCGTAATCTCCCTTTCCATAACGGATTAGCGAGGTCGCCCCAGTCGTTCGCGCGATGGCCTTCGTTTGCTTTCAGAGGTGGGATCTTGTATACTTGGAGTATATCAGCACATAGTCCATTGATATCCTGCATGGCTCACCTGATACCTCCCTGCCGATATAGAGGATAGACTCAATCTCATCTTCAGCGTCCATGTCAATCTGAGTTAGGAGGGAACACGCTCGCGAAGTTCGAAGTTGCCACCGGCCTACACTCTAAAGCCACATCCCGATCAATTGCCTTTTCGGGCTTCTCTATATCGAACGGTACTTGTGCCACACAAGATGGTCTGCGTTTTTCGACCGCTTGGGAACTATCCAGTTACGCTTGCAGTTGTTCCTCTCTAATCACCCTACTCCTAATACACTTGGCTTTATTCTACTTACTCAAGAGACACACGCGGAGCAAGGATAACAACTACACCCTCCGAGCCACTGCCAGACGCGAGATCAATGCCACCTTTACAGATACCTGATAACTACAAGGACATGTTCCCCATTTTAAACAGCCTTGCTTGTCAAGGGAGTCACAACGAGCTGATTCGGTTCGCAGAAGAAACTGAGTTCCGGATTTTGGTACGGGCATCTCATACTCCCGTAAGTCATACGGTTCTCTGAACCTGGTCGTCTTGCAGACAACCGGCAGCACCCAAGCTTCTCCTACACTCGTCGCCATCCCTGTGGCACTTTCGTACCTGATACTAGGTCAACTGTACGTGACGCCCTTCAGGACGACACCGATCCAATAATTGATGCCATACGCAGCTGGCTCGCTTCCTATGCCTTGCCTCCGGATCCATTCGGGGAAACCAACACCAGAGGAGTTTTGATCCATCTGCGTGATCTGATAACAGCGATGAGAACCGATGATGTGGCACAGTGTTATGAACTGTCGAGACGCCTCCGTCGTGCAGTTGCTTCGCCCAACAGTCTCCCGGATGAAGATTTAGCGCCCGTCATGTCGACGCTGACCTCCCAGCTTCACGGTGGGTCAACCTTGCTCTAGAATCCGGAAAGCCTAGTTACACGCATCTCAGAGTGCTTCCGAATGAGCGCCTACAATGGACTCTGCGCAGCGGGCTGCGGCCCAATTCTCCTCGGAAAGGCGCAGTTCCGATTGGGATTTCACAGCTTAACCGAAGCGTTATACTGTACGTTGCGGGAGGAGCCCATTTGAAGGATAGTGGATTAACCAAGATTTTTCCAGTCCTACTCAATCGGCGCTGGACGTACGACGGATCTTCACAGACGGTGGCACCACCTAAACTTGTGCATAGGGCAGACCCTTTTAGGAGCGCACTTCCATGGCCGTCGGTCATAACTGGCCTGGAGTGAGACAGGGTGCCTTTAGCTTTTTGATTTATGCTCCGGGATGACGCGAACGAAATAGACGACGGGGCTATGTGGTTCAGAAGTCTGTAGCCGTATAGCAGGAGACGGTAGAGGTCGCACGGCTTACTACCCAGCGCGGCCTGCTGTCTCGTCTCGCAGTGACGCCTTAGCGCTGACATCCGGTAATCTTGTAGTGCTGTAGAATAGGATCTCGAAAGACGGGTGCCGTCTGGGAATGCCATGAGTCACGACCTATACATTTTGTCTTTCTTCGTGGTTTTAGACTTGAAGTCGGCCTTGCGCTCCGTCTGGGCATTGGCCTCGCGGTTAGCCTTGCGTTCCGTCTGGGCATTAGCCTTGGGTTTGGCATCCGGTACTGCCTTCAATTCCGTGTTCAAGTTCCGTCGGGCCCTGCTCTTGATTGCTGACGGGTCACAAGACGGTAACGAGTACGAGAGCGAGCGAACATCTTGGCCAATGTACCTCAAGGGCCTGTCGGGCTTGCTGTCGCAAGTGGCTTTGGCAAGCGCCCAATGAGGTGTGGATCGTACGTCGTCCTCGAGGAACATCATCGGCCACGTTATATCCTCCCCTTCTACGGGAAGGAGATGAAGAAGTTTGGCATGCTCTCTCTCTTCCTGGTCCGTCATAGGGTTATGGCGCGAGCGACGGCCACGCGCCAGACGCCGGTGTTTTGCACGCATACCAGAGGTTGAGGTCGATGCTTTTCCCATTTGACAGTTGATGTCAGTGAGAGCTCGTCCCATAGAGGGAGTATCCGCCCGGTACTCTTCCACGTATTCGATGTCCACTCCTTTATACCTGATATTTGAATTGTTGTCCAAGAAATATTCTCGGAGCGAGTCGGAATGGGCTGGAAACCGCTAATGTACCGTCCATCATCCGCGGTGAACGCGGACAAGAGAAACGATGCGCACCTTTACTCTGTCTTCAACTGCTTCCTGGAGTCTGTCCAACTCGCCGGGAACAAGGCTCAAGTGTTCGAGAGATAAGCTGGGGATCACCTCCCTGATGGCAGGTATAGCATAGAGATAGGCAGGTCTCCACCACGGGGGATTCGTCAGAATAGGTGGAAACTTCGGCGGCCAAGGCTTGCTCAGCCCACCGAATGCCAGCGCAAAAAAGTTGTTCATAGGCGTCCGCATCGAAGGCGAAAACCGCATATCTCCTAAGGTCGTGAGGTTGCAAACAAGGTGCTTGCCCTGGTGCTCCCCGTGGTCGATGTTACTTAGAACAACACAATACTTCCCCGCCCTGCCCGGTTCCATCATGGTCTTGTAGCGTCTTTCCAAGTAAAGCTCATCCGGTGTCAGGTCAACACCCTGCATGCGCAAGAACTCGAACCAGGCATTTGAATTACCGCCCCATGCAAAACCAACGTCGCCAGGGCGGAATTTATATTCAGCAGCGTGTTGCGAACGCAATGAGGCAACGCATCTCTGGGCTTCAAATCGATACAAAAGATTGATGCGGTTCCAGAATACGTCCGCCCCAAGGCGATCGAGCATGTCCTGCTGTTCCACCAGGAAACGATGAAGTTGAAGAACACCCAGAAGCCTAACATGAGCTGGCAGACAACGCCATTTGGACTGAAAACACGTACTGCAACCGGATCCTCTCTTCCGCGTCCACTCCTTCAAGGCCGTGTGCTTTCGATGCAAGGTTTGAGTCCACCAGACAGACGATAGTCACGGATGAGTTGTTTGGGGACAATAATATGGTTTGCCATATACTCGGCGTGCGCCGCATGGGAACTTCATCACTACTCAATATGATTGGCTGGTGCGGGTACCCTAAGCGGGAGGCAAGGCCTTACCACTTAACTGCCTTATTGTTGGAGAATGTGATTTTCTTATTCCTTTTTTAGTTATCTTACTAATATTCGTCATTATTTCACATTTATTCTGACTCGACTTCGTCTCGTACG
>ML213505.1:0-151563 GCA_004369045.1 Heliocybe sulcata | reverse complement strand
TCGCCGAAGCAGATTGGCCGTCGCAAGTCTCGGTCCTTTTCCGTGATGACGCTATGCGCTGGTACGTAGCGCAAAAGACTACGAGGGGAGATATTGGATTTAGTTGGAGAGAGCTGAAGGAGGCCCTGGTGAGCAAGTACGACTCTCCTCTTCGAATCGAGTCGCTGCGCTCCGCCGTCAGAGACATCAAGTTCAAGGGCGACGTCGCAGACTACTGCGCGCAGTTCCGTATGCTCGAATCCCAAGTCCCCGCTCTCGACATGACCTTCCCCGACCGCCTCGCGTACTTCGTCAATCCACTTCCATTCGACATCGCTCGAGAGATCCGCCGCGAAAAGCCGAAAAACGTCGAGGAGATGTACTTCGCAGCCCGCGAGTACGCTCGCCTCCTTTCTCTCGATAAATCCGCCCCCAGTCGTAACATCAAGCATTCCCCTTCCTATACGACATCGCCGTATGCATATCCCGCTCGCACCGCTGTGCCGCCGACCACCGCGCCTCTCGCACCCGTCACTTCTGGTGCCCAGGAACATGACCCGGACGCTATGGACCTCGACGTCATGGTTACCGGACACCGAGCGCAGAGTAGGTTAGGTCCCCGCTGCTTCAACTGCAATAGGCTCGGACATATTGCCCGCGATTGTCGCGTCCCGAGCCGCGTTCGCTCCGCTCGGCCGACTGGTTCCTCTCAGACACTCGACGCCAACCTCTACGAAGTCGCGCACTCTGCCGATACCTCCGGGATTTCCTCCGAACCTTTCATCGATGACACTCAAGCTCTCTCGGACGTCATTGAGGTCTCAAACTCCTTCGGAGACCTTAATGAGGGGGAGGGAAATAAATAATCGATTTATTTCGAATATTTCGTATGCTTTTCTCTTTCATTCCCTATGCTCGAACTGTTCTGCTGACTTTATTTTGCCTTTATCGAGTCCTGTACGCTATAGGCTGAATTACCGCCTTCCTTTTGCAGGAGCAAAAGGCTTGAGGAGGGGGTAATGTTGGAGAATGTGATTTTCTTATTCCTTTTTTAGTTATCTTACTAATATTCGTCATTATTTCACATTTATTCTGACTCGACTTCGTCTCGTACGCTCTGGTTTGTTTCTCGCCTTGTCTCGTTCTACTTGGCCTACGTATTCATATGATATTGTGGAGCCAATTCTTGAGTATATAAGCTGTAGTATTTTACATTGTAATATCAGTCACTCCTTGCTTAGTCTCGACGATTTAAGCAAGTTCACATTATTCGGAACTCGCGTGTTTTCCACGCGACGGCTCGGAAAGGTGCGAATCACGCCATCGTGGCGCTGGCCACTCGAAATTTTGCTAAGTCCCCGTTCTGCATAGGTGAGTCGTTTGGAGTCATTAGAGTGTGTCAAAAGACTGCCTGAGAACTGGCGCGCATCGGCTGCAATAGTACTAGTGCTGCACTAGTAGTATATATTACAATGATATTATATTGGTACACCATGCGACCATGATAGTATACAACTAAAGAGAAGACAAATATGATATACTCAAATCCCCGACAACATGCCCAGTCAATGACCCAGTACTCAGTACTCAGTACTCAAATATGCATGACTTAAATGTCCGCCCTTGTGCACGGAAGAGGGACTTCGCAAAAATTTCGAGTGGGCAGCGCGACGATGGCGTGATTCGCACCTTTCCGGGTTGTCGCGTGGAAAACACGCGGGTTCCGAATAAGGCAGTTAAGTGGTAAGGCCTTGCCTCCCCCTAAGCGTAGGCCTAAATTTGAAGACCAAAACACTCCTAGTCACTATGCGGGTCGTATGTCCATCTAACAGCTACATATAACAAAATTTTCGAGCTCTCTTGACTCTCACTGAGTTTCCGGTAAACTACGGACGACCGTCTTCCAATCCTGCAGAACCGTCAATCCACGTACCATCTCGCACTGGAAGTGGTACTTACCTTATGCTGGACGGTGCTGAAGTCAGGAAACGACGCTATATGTATCATATATCTTGCCAACTTGTCCAGTTCCCGATCGGCCATCGCCTGTGGCAGATGACAATCCTTGAATGCAGAGATCTTCAGGCCTTGTCGAGGATTCAACGCAAAGTTGCGACCCTGTGAGCTGCATTAATGAATAGCGTCGGAGGAATCGGCCCAACCAAGAGCTCACCAGATCATCCACATGAATGGTGTTATTTGCGCTACTACACTCGCATACCATTCACGTCGTTACGGAGGTTTCACGAGTCGATGAATGCACGTACTACTGTGGAAATTTATTCCAGATAATTTGCAAAGGCTTCACATGATGTCTGTATGGCTGCCCGTTACGGTTGGAGAAGACGCTGAACATGGTTGTCTTATCCAGCACTGTACGGGGAACGTGCATCAGCTACGCTGCTCCAACATCGTAAGATTGGGCGTCGATTACCAAAAGATATCTGAAGGGAAGTCAGTTGCAAAGCCGAAGTCTTACCAGCGACCTCGCTGTTTAGCCTACCTTATAATTTCTTTCTGTTCCTAGCATCCCGATCTCGACGAGTTTCGTCTCGAGCCAGATCCAGCTAGTCTGTGACCTGAAAGAGCCTAGTGAGATTTCACCGGGAGTGGAAATGGCTAACGGTACCATATACAAATATCATAATACGGATAAACCGCCTCTAAGAACTCGTGGAGTCGAGGTCTAACGCACTCCTGCGGGGGTAAAGCTCCCGATGTCAAAGGCTTGGTATCCAGTATAGCTATCAACGTATCAGCGCATCGATCCACGCTAAATGAGAGAGCACTCACTATAGTCGATATCCAAAACCAGTAGCCGTCTCCCGGGTCGCAGCGGGAATATTATATCTACCTGGAGGTTTGCACTGATATCTCGGACTTTCCGTTTGTTCCGCTGGTCAAGCAGATATGCATTCGCAACCTCTGGTGCAGCCGAAAAGTCGATGTCCAGATCATTGAAGACATCGGGGAGGAACTCCAATTCTACAACGCAGCTCTCAATATAGTACACTGCGCCCTGCAGAATGGCTTACGCGAGGGATCCTTGATCTCGTCCCCTTGAGGAGTGCCGATCAAGGTGAATTTCTTGCCGATAGAGAGTTTCAGATCTCCCCTATTGCACCATACAGTATACTTGCCTTAGACAAGCATTGCAAGTCATGGGAAGTGCGTACTCACATGCAGACATCGTCAGCAGGCAACTTGCCCTTTACTAACCCGATGATCTTTTGACGCTCAGGTGGCACGTTTGTGAGACTTTGCAGAGCAGCCTTCAGGTCAAACACCCTACTATCCAGTCAACACTTGTTTCTGGCATATTTGGAGACAAGGCCACCTATCGGACTCCGCGATGGACAGGCTGAAAGGTTTGCTTGACCATGTGAACGCAAGGTCTATATAACGCTCTGGAACCGAATCCTCCACTTGCATCTGCCCTTCCCTCATCAAGAAACGATTGTGCATCTGGAAACAAATATACTTACTTGGGTTCCGACGACCGATGCCTCTGCCACTCCTGATGCAGCCAGTTCCTCTCCGTCACCGCTGCGGTCATCCAGCTTGATCCGTTTAGAAATTGGCCCTTCCATTCCTGTTCGTTATGAGAAGCTGAGCGGGATCGACGCGTCGAAGACACTCGAAAGCGCTCCCCGGACGCGAGTGGTGGTACGTAACAGCTTAAGTGGCGCCCATAAGGACTTACAATGGATCGGTATACGTATTATGTAATCACATCAAGTGATGTGTAACACGGGTCATGTGACTCTACGCGTCGCGATTTCGGCATTGTACGGCCACTGTTCGAGGCCCCACTCGCCAGCGCCAGTGCAGCGGATATGGCAAGTATTTTTTCTATAGCTACATGGATTGGTAGGTATGTTGACATCAAGCAATGAGGAAACAAATATACATTCTTGAAGAGACTAGTGAATCTTCTGCCTGACGATCGTGAGCTCTCACCCAAATCCTTTGTAGGGAATGGGCGGGATTGAGTGCATATTTACCAATATACCATGGCAGAATTGAGTCTAGCGTACTCAACTCAAATCCCGGCGCTAAATAAGTATCTCTCCGGGCTCGGGACGACATTGACTAAGCAAGGCTAGCTCCTACAAACCGAAACCTCCGCATCATTTCTCGTGTTTCCCCTTTAACTATTGCAGTCATCGGATCAAGGCACCGTTACATACGGACTTTATGGCTGTGCATGTCCGTGATGCTGTGCAATGATGCACCTTCCTTAATTCTTCAGGACATTTTATGGGAATTCTGAGCTCAGTACCTGCAGATACATATAAGTCACAGCTCATAAAAGTACAGGGGTCAGGCCGTACCTCTACCTCATATGTGTACTGGCTGTAGCAGAGGTTTGCTCATCCACGGTACTGAAGCACCGCAGGACCTGCGAAGAGGGTGAGGATCGGGGAACGGCGTTACTTTTCGAGGATTTGCCAATTGCATTAGATCGCCGCGGGCGCAGTACTTCTGACTCGTACCAGCGCTGCAACTGCTGTTTACATCTCCCCATATGCACTTACTCTAAGCCAATTTAGGCTTGGTAAGCCGGCCCCGTGCCCATCGAACTATTAGGACTCACGTACCTCCAAAGAGCCGCGACAATTGGATTAATTCCGGTGCAGCAGATACAGATAGTGTTGGCTTTTCGCTATATTCTCTTGGCAAGCACAGATCCTATGCAAATATTGGTCGTCCATCATCGAGGAGCGCAAGGTCGCTTTGAAAGGAAGGTGCGAAACTGGGCATCTGATTTCGCATCTTATCACTTTGCGATTGGCGCGCACCATTCCTAAACACCTCACACTCAGCACTCCGTGTTTTGAGGCAACACAGCTGCGCGTCCAAAGTGTAAACCTGAAACTCCCGTAGCTGATATCCCTGGCCTCGTCCGGAGGGTATAAAAGCCAATCCCTGGGTCGGCGCGATGGAAAGCATACACATCTTTCGGGCCACACTGCCCTTGATTTCCAGTGCAAGACCCACACTAATCTCCAGGACCTCTATATCGATACGAACTGCTCGTCTAAACCGCATGGCGACCGTGACCCGAGCCAGATATTCTACGGGGAGCGCTTTACCAGCGATCCCCAGACCCTCCGCGAGTGCGATCGTCGTCAACGAACGCAACGAGATCCTGTTCGTACAGAGAAACCCCAAAGCGCGATCATTCGGAGGAACCTACGTGAGTGTCCGAGGTGAACAGTATAGGCACCACGCTGACGCTGGCCTTAGGTCTTCCCGGGGGGTAACTTCGACCACAAACAGGACGACTCCTTGGCTCTCACAGCTATCCGCGAGACCTTTGAGGAAACCGGTCTCCTGCTAGCTTCCTCGAGTGCCCAAGCTTCCTCTGTGCTGGACGACGCCGCCCTTGACGAAGCAAGGAAAGCCATCCACGCTGGCAGCATGCGTTTCAGCAGCTTTCTCTCCGCACACGACTCCACACCCGACGTCCACTCTCTCCTACCCTTCACAAGCTGGGTCACACCCGTCCAAGTGCCCAGGTACGCACGTACTTGTCCAACGTCTCTTCCAACATCTAATCCTGCAACCAAGACGCTTCCACGCTCAATTCTTCATCACCTTCCTCCCCCACGCCTCCTCCTCCGGCTTCTCCCACGGTGCCAAGCACGACACCATCCCCACGCCCGACGGCGGCCAAGAAGTCCTCTCCGCCAAATTCATGCACCCCGCCCACGCCCTCCTCGCCTACAACTCCGGCCGCATCGCACTCATGCCCCCCCAATTCTACCTCCTCACCACCCTCGCGCAGCTCCTCCCGGGGGACCTCACCACGCGCGAGCAGCGCGAACGCATCTACCAGCTCTCCCGCGGCGCATTCGGGAGCATGGTCATCCACCCCCGCGGCCTCCCCGAGCCGGACAGCGAGGGCCGCACCATCCTCACATACGAAGGCGACGAGACGCGCGGCGGGTCCAAGGGCAGGTTACACCGCTCCCTCGTGCGTTTCGGGAAAGGCGGGGTAAGCAACCCCGCGTCCCCTTGCTCGGTACCCGCGCTGACTCTTGTCCTCTCAGGTGCCCACCGAGAATGTCTTACAACGCAACTTTGACATTTTCTCGGAAATCGAGTCTCAAGCATTCTCACCAAACGCCAAGCTGTAATACCGTCACCCACGGCCCTTGTTCTGTGTTTGTTTGCTTGCTACCATATGTACCACTTGGACACGTATGTATTCATAACCGTATATCTCTGTTGTAATCCCTGTATCCCAACCACTTCACAGCATCGCGTGGACGCTTTACTAGTATTAACAGCGCATAATGTATTGGTAGGTCGTATAGCTACATGATGGTGGAATACAATTCAGGAACCCAAAAAGCCAACAAAGACCCGTTGCAATGCTACAATATGTATAACCAAGTCCGCGAAAAGAACAACAACAACAGTGCGATGAAGCGAACACAAAGTGGTATCAATATGGACACGCTGAAGAAAGATTAAGTTAGCAACAAAAAAAAATGCAACGAACAGCGAAATCGAGACAGAAGTTCGCGTTCTAGAAGGAGAAACCTCTAGATGCCATAGACCTGGTAGTCATACTGCACCTCCTCGCCCCAATACGACGGGTCGCACGCCCCAACCGGCGCCAACCCACTCCCCCCAAGCAAAATCGCATTCACATCGCTCCCTCCCCCCGCCTGCCACTCCGCCAACCCCTTCCCAGCCGGGTTCGGATCCCCCGTCCTAAAAAACGCCCCATACCTCGCCTGCATCTCCCCAATCAACGCCGCCTGCTCCCCATCCGGGCTCGGCGCCGTCCCAAACACAATCTGAATATCGTCCTGGTGGCACACCACCCCCGCCTGCGTGCAATACGCCACCGCCTCGTTCCCCGGGTAGCTCGACCCCACAATGTACAGCCCCGCGTACACAGCCCCCCCGTGGGAAGCCCAGTTCCGCGCGAACGTCCAGCTCGCGCATTTCCAGATATAATCTGTTCCGAGCTCCTGCAGCTGCGCGCGCGCGTCGACGGTCGCGTTCGCGCTCGCCACAAACTGCGACGCCGCGTACTGGCTCGAGTTGCAGATCAGCTGCGTGCGCGCGCTGCCAAACGTCCCGTTCACAGCTTGCTCCCAGCTGGACTCGGGGATGGCCGTTTGGTAGTTCCCGTAGATCGTCAGAGCGGCTTCGTCGAGCACAGTCGAGACGAGCACCGACTTGGAGACGCTCGGGAAGGGAGAGCTCGAGTCCAAGGTGGTGGTAATGAGTTCCCCGTCGTGCACCGGCCGCATGGGTTCCGCTTGCGTTGCCGCGGGGTCCAAAGAGTACGCAGTAGAGAACAGATTCATCTGAGCGTCGATGAGGTCGTCCAGGGAGATGGCATCGAGGCATGAAGTGTCCGAAGCGGCGCAGTTCAACAGACCGTTGAAATAGCTCTGCATGGTCTGCTGCGTGCTCGTGGACAGGAATCCGTAGTCCTGCACGGAAAAATCAGACCTTTGTTCCACAGGTGCCAGGAGAACGGCTTACCATCGGGTCGGATTGTATGATAGCGTTGTTGAAAAGGCTCGATGCGGAGGGAATGGCGAGCATGGCTCGGACCATGTTGGCACCTGAGCTCTGGCCCGCGATTGTAACGTGCGATGCATCGCCACCAAAGCTAGGCACAACGGCTTTCAAGAAGCCCAGCGCGGTGATCAAGTCACCCATTGCAAGATTGGTAGCTCCGCTGGGTGCCATCCATCCCAGCTGTTTTTAAACGTTAGATAGGAAATATTGAACTACACTAAATGACTTACAGCTCCCAGCCGATATTGGACGACTGCAACAATAGAGTTTGTTGCACTGGCTAAACTGGAGCCATCCAGACCTGGTCCAGTGGCTGAACCAACAATAAAGGAGCCACCGTGGATCCTATAATGATTTTTCAGACGTCTGGGAATGCTGCAAACGCGAAAATACGCACCACATCATAGTCGGCACGTTGCTGCCAGCCTTGATGTTGCTAGGAACGTAGAGAATCATAGAGAGGCAGTCTTCCGAGAATGCCGAGTCATCTACGTTCGGTTGCGGGCAGGACAGCGGCAAGGCGGACGGGTCACTTGCTCCGTTGCTGGAGATATGTTTACGTCAGTATACCCAAGTCTCCCGACTAACGGTCGGCGACCTACGGGAGTGCCCATGTCGTTGCCATGGTTGAGGGTTGCCACCGGTTGGCCGATGCATACTTGACGACGAAACGGTTCGCACCCGCTGTATCGGACGTGCCCTTTGCCGCTCCGATGGGCGTGTTGACGGAGAGGCTCGATGAAGTCTGCCGAGGGCACACAAAGTCCTTGACAATGGGGAGCTGGCACAAAAGTCCCTTCGGCGTAATAGGTGGAAAGGGAAGTGGCGGGAATTTAATCCCGTTCGTGCTGGGCACGGGTGATGCGAAGGTCGAACCGAGGAGCAGGAGGCCAGCGAGTAGACGGACAGAAGCGACCATGATAAATTAACAGAAAGTCTAGAAGTAAAGTCGCGTCGGTCGCAGTGGCTGTCTAAGGCGGACGAGCTGGGGGCCTCAAGCGGGTCGCGTCTTGATTAAATAGCAGGGACGGAAGAGTAAGAACCTCGGGCCTGCGAGAATTCAGTTCGGTGCCGTTGGGCGAAGCCAGGTACAGGCAGAGACGTGATGGACTTGGGAAAGAGGCATGCGCCGGCATACGAGGAAGAGGACATGATGAATGCTGTGGCCGAACAACGATTACTCGATCGAGGACAAGGGATGTGAAGCCCCTGCTATTCACGCACGACCACGTGCTTTCATTGCTTCGGCATTCCCCTTTTGGAAACGACCTTGTTCCATAGAAGGGAATTCTCGCTCAGCGGTTTTCCTTCCGTCGGGGCGCTCTGTGGTCCCGAATCTCCTGTGGCCAGGGGGATCTCATATTTGGCTGTCATCTCACCAACTCTCTGATGGGCCTCAGTAGATCTGACACTTAAGGTTATAACCTCCGCCATCAGACCAGCGGCCGAGTGAATCTCTGCCCCGCACCGTATCTGCTCGCGAATCTTGACATGAGCTAACCGATGCACTAGCACATATTCCCGGAGCCGACACCAGGATCGACGTTGAATACCATTCAACGAGACGACATATTGAAGCATACTCGCCGGCACTTCCATAGACGTAATGGTCAATCCACCAATTGGTAAACGGCCAACCTATCCCGCCCAGGTACCGTCTAAAGTCGTCCCTTCCTATCACCGCCTCTTGTACTTGTGCGCATCATCGAGGGTGCGCCCTATCCGTGCTGCTGTTGTATTCCAATTCTGACCGTATGTATTAATTGCCATCCATTTGCTTCCGCGATTACTCACGCGCCTTCTCCCAAGGCCATCAATCTAAGACCTACTTATGCAAAGTCAGACGTGGGTAATGGGAGTATTTGACAACGTCGTTCAATTATAATAAGACCTGACTTTAGGACTTTAGATATCGGCGCCAAGCGATCTCAGAGTATGCCATCACTTAACCTATACGAATCTAATCCAAGCTTAACTTTGTCCTGCCTCTGTGTTGTCCTTCAGAGGTCGCCTAGACTACTAGCAATCACAATTATCGGCACGGCTCCTTATCCAGCGTCGTCACTGGTCCAAGCTTGGCCATCCCAGGGCAGTTTGTTAGTACTCCTCGTGAGGAACCCGGCGGCCTTTCGATGAGAGCGTCCCCATGTAATGTCGTGGGAGGGTCATGCATGGTGCACGACCCAGCAATCGGCGGATCAAAGCGAGGTACAACATCTCCACCGCCGACTGACCCACCAGCTGCCCAGTTGTCCGACTGATATGAAGAGGGGCATACTCCCTCTCCATCCACGAGCGGCTTTGCACGAGCGGCTTTGGGTCTGTAGTTCGATCGCGTCCTAGGAGGGGCAGGTTCTGCAACAGTTCCTCCCTCTCTCTATATCGGCAGCCAGGGAACATCCTATGCGGCTCTCGTCGGCATTGATGCTTTCTACTCTATAAGGTACTACTCAGGTCGCATCTCCCAATTCCTTTATTCAATCCCCCAGATAGGCAAGCCGTCCATCTTTGAATCACCATCTTCCAGTCCTTGACATACAAAATAGATCACTCACTGCCAAATACAAAATCACACCAGCAGTGCCTAGATCCTGCGGCACCTTTAATCTCCGGTCTCGGCAGCCCACATTCAATCCTGTCAAGCGCTCCCCCGTCTGCGGAACAAGTACCCAGGCGACTGATCGCAATCCATTTGCAATGTGCGAAGCCTTTGCTTTAGTCAGAGTCTCTCTTTGTCCTCATCGGTATGCCGTCTCGTCTTCCAGATGTTATATTCCGGTCCCGTCCAGTATATTTGCACACTGACCACTTCTGGATCTGCAGCAGAGGTACTCTGCTTACCCGGTACCTCTTTGTGGTGCGCTGCGTTCCCATATCCATATCACACGCGCACCACTCAAAATCCACGGCTGCCATAGCCGTCTACCGTCGGGTTGGCGGACTCCATCCTAGACAGCTTTTGCTTTGTTGCGAATGCGGTAGGTACGACTATCGGACACAACTACACGCACGCTATACTTACAGCGCTTGAAATCAATCCACGTCCTCTACATCTCTTCACTCTGTACTCAGCACCGGGCCGGCACGGTCGTCGCACGTCTTGTCGCATCTTCCCCGCAAGCCTGGCCATTTCGGTTCATCGCGTCCGTCGGAATACACGGACGTCCTTTGCACGAGTGCCTGAATCTATATAATCAAGGCTTGCCGCTTGATGTAGCGCTTGCTTTAACGGCTGACTTTTTGGAAGCTCAGTCATCGAAATTCCTCTTATTTAGCAACACTTCCTCTTTTGTCTGTCGGCGGAGACGGTAGATACTCTCTGGCATATAGATACGCATCCAAGGACTTGGGCGTGCTCATATATTCAGAGCGGACGGCTAGGGGTAGATGTGTTCCAGGTTATACTTGCAGTATATACCGGCGTAAAAATGTGAGGGTACGGGTTGGGTCTTTCGGAGCAGTGGTAGACTCTCGGAAACCTCGAGGCATTTATGGAAGTAGTCACGTGCTCCCTGCCACATCTCGACGCGCCTGACGAGTCACACCGTCACCCAACACGATCCTTTCAAATATATATATATATCATAATACCGGCGACATCGAGACGTACTCGTACAACCTTCAAAGACGCCTGCATTAGCATATACAATCTGACGACCCGCAAAACAAAGAAACAGCTGTACACCGTAGATGGATAGAAGAATAATCAAGCGGAGATAGAAAGACGAGCAATGGCTTCCCCAAGGTCGAGCTGCTGCCGCATCTCCTGCCGGCGCCTGAGCGTCACCCTCGACCTATCCTTCTGCTCACGCCTAACGATCTCTCTGCTGGCAGACATCGAATCTGCCCCGCGCCCCTGCCGCACCCTCTCTGCGTACCGAGCAAGCACCCTGGCGCGCCTGTAAAAACGTCGTATGGTTGAGTCTCAAGCGGACGTACTTGGGGTACGATGGGATCCTTACCTGCTTGCTATCTGCGCCCTGGGTGATTCTGTGATAATCATGGAGGAGCGACCATCATCGTCGTCGTCCTCCTCCTCCTCCTCATCTCTGACAAGACGTGCTTTACGACGCTTCGCGGTGTCCCGATTGGTGGCCAATACTTTTGCCTTGCGCGCATTTTGGACCTTCTCTTTGTATCTAGCATACGCCTCGTGGCGCCTGAAGAATGCCGTCATCAAGTTGAGTCGCCAAAGGACACAGTCACGGCGGGATGGGATCCCTACCTGATTGTCAGTTCGGCCTTGGATAATCCAGTAACACTTTTGGCCTGGCGACTAGAAAGATCCGGTGATGAGCACTGCGTTGATTCATTGCAGATTCCGTGCCGAGTCAACTCACACCGCTGATGGCCCTCCCCCTGAATTCACGGCACTGCGCGTATCCCGCGCTCTCACGTCCATATTCTCATTGCCATCCTGCATAGTAGCCCAGACGATATACTCTTTCAGTACGCAAGGAAACATCACGGATAATGGAGCGTACGCACATCTACATCGCCGACCACCACAGGCGGGATAGACGAGCTTGCGGCCTGCAGCATCAAGCCGTTCTGAAAATCCCAGACGAGCATATCGACGTCCATGGCGATAAAAAGTTTGCAAAGGCAGTCAATGCGAGGCAAGAGCTAGCTGGGACGTTTGCTCGAGGGAGAAAGTCGCGTTGTGATCTGAGACGCACTGAGACACGCTCCTTATAAGCGTTAGAGGACAATGGAACGGCTTGAGAACTGTGCCGAAGGGCCAGCAGGGTGACGAACCAATGGCCAACCGAGTTGGAGCCAGAAGTGGCCAGAGCAAGACCCTATGGCAACGCGAACCACAGGACAGCCATACGGAGACGGGCGGAGAATGAATCGCGCCGTAGACAATGGCCACGAGGACGCGCGCACGGGCCACAAGTGTGGCACGCATCAGAGAAGCGGTCCAAGTTCATCAGAAACACGTGCGGGGATGCACCTAGGCTCTGACATGCTGCAGCACTTACGTTTAGCACAATGCAAAGGACAACCATGCGACCGGCGGAGAAGACACCTGAGCTTGGAGAATGATGCCCTGGCGTCGTGGACCGCGCTCGTACTTGCCGACCTGGCCTCGATGATCAAAGGGTTGGACCGGGCTATGCTCCCGGAGCCTGCCACACCTACTTGCGGCCGGCCACAGCGGCAGGCGTTTCAACTTCAGGGTTTCATGGCGACCTCATCACCTCTGGCGACTTCCACAGGAGCAGACACGTGTCGTCAAGTTCCATGAGATAGAATGCATTAGAGTTTATGCTACAGCAATGAGAGGGCAACGACAGGCCTATATCAAGATACGAAACTTCCTCTGCTTTCATCCACTGGACTCTACTCTTCTTCCTGCGCCATTCGTCTACTTTAAAGCAGAGTCTCGCCTACACATGAAGCCGTCAGCGAGTCATAGCGGACAAGATGAGACTCGGTATTTACCAAGAGCTGCACGGACGAGAGAGCAGCCGACTGCGACTGTCTGCTTGACGCTCTCTTCGTCTTCTAAGGACGGGTTGACTTCCTGCAAGACTTGTCAGCGTGCCTTTTTGCGGGCAAACGAAGAATCGCACCATAAGATCAAGTGCCACGAGCAAACCCGTCTCATAGATGGCTTCACAGATGTAGTGACCTTCTCTGAAAGTCAGACCACCGCGGACCTGAGACATATCTAGTCAGCTCGGACTCGGATTGCTCATCGGAGCACGCTCTTACGGGTGTCCCAGTAGACGGGGCCACAGTAGGATCCAAAGCGTCGACATCGAAGCTCAAGTGGATCGGCCGATCGCGCTTCGGGTTGACATAATCCAGCGCCATCTCCACGACCTTACCGATCCCATACTTGTCGACCTCGTGCATGCTAAAGGCCTTGATGTTGTTCTCCTTGAGGATGCGCTTCTCCCCGGCGTCGACATCGCGCAGGCCGATGTAGACTATGCTGTCTGGCCGGAGACCGGACTTGACCCAGGAGAATTCGGGGACTTTGCTCCCGAGACCCATAAGGAAGGAGACGGGCATGCCGTGGATGTTCCCTGGTTTCTGGTCAGACTTTCGCGGGTGGGAATGCTGGGATAGGCGTACCTGAGTCTGTGGTCTCGGCCGTGTTGATGTCCGCATGAGCATCAATCCAGATGACACAGGCATCAGGATAGGTACTAGAGGAAGGGGTGTATGTCAATTTCATCGACTTCTGAGAAGCACTTTCCTTACTCTAATGTTCCAGATATTGTTCCCATGGCCTGCCAAAAGGTTAGAGGATCAATACCCCGAGAAATCAAGGACGTACCAGAGAATGATCCCCTCCCAATGTCAGCGGCAGCTGTCCCTTCTTCGCATGGCCGCCAACTGCTTCAGCTACAGCCTTTGTGACTCTGGACACGAAACGCGGATTCCTGAGCTTCCCGATTGGCGGGTCATCCGCTGCGGAGATCTCTTCGAACTGATGGTGTCCGTCGAACTGGACGTTCCATCCGAGCTCCTTGAGCTGTGTCAAGAGACCGGCCTCGACGAGATGGATGGGTCCCTTATCTACGCCTACTCTCGGCTAATCCGCGGAAAGGATTTCATTATGAGATAAGATGTTGCGTGACCTCAGCGTACCTGTCCTCCACTTCAAGGTCATACGTCTCTTCAGTCAGTGGTACTTGGAATAAGCGGCAGAGTGGCATACCTGAAGGGACATCCTACGACCTTGTTTCCATTCAGTCTCGCGACTTTGATACCGGATTTAGCTACTCACAGCGATGGTCTTTGGCTCGGGCAGGAACTTGCAGACAGACATGGCTCTTGAGCTTGAATATTTGACGATCTATGGGTCTCTGGCTTATATGAATCTAATGCCGCTGTGCTGTATGCAGTGCAAGCTCAGGGGGCAAGTCATGTTTCAGACTCATTGCGCTGAAAGCTTGCGATCAGGGTCGGAGGATCCGTCCGGAGTGGAACGGTCTTTGCCGAAGCCACTCTGGTACTTGAGAGCGCTCCTGCAGGCCATACCTTGCTCTATGGATTGTCTGCATCTACTCAGCAGGACGAGATTTAGTAGTATGGTCCTTTGCGCTGCTGACAACCAAACATAAATCTTCTTCAGGCCGTTTCTGCGCCGTTCTGCTGTTTCTAAGCTGCTCCTCCGGCCTTGCCGCTTTCCGGCAGCTCGCTCGTGTGTCTGCCAGTACTTGGTGCATGTCTGCCAGTGGTGCATTGATGGTCTCCGCCAACTTAGTCCGCAGCTGGTACCTTTCGAGCAGACATTGCGTGGTTTCCTATAGACTACGCCGGCCACAGCCCAACGCAAAGCACTCTTCAATTAATATTGGTCGAAGTGCGCATGCCGCCGGGTAGGAGACGTTAAAAACAGATTCCATGAGATCATCCTGCACGTGGATGATCTTGAGCCAAGAATAGTACTGACATCAGATACACGCTTCTCGGAGTGTGATATAGGGCTGCAGGTAAAAGTATAACTAGTGCCAGGCAACCCCGCAGGAATATTGTGTCTCTTAGCAACTAACCGCCATGTCCCAACCTAACAGCCAGTTCCCCTCCCGCACTGGCACTCCCCTGCATTTTAGGGATGTGGTATGTGCTACTCTCAGCAGGACTAGAGGTCAAGGCACTGACGACCGTGAATAGGTGGACCATGTCATGAGGACTCATAAACATGAAAAGGATTC
The DNA here is from genome assembly GCA_004369045.1 of Heliocybe sulcata. Classification (NCBI taxonomy): domain Eukaryota; kingdom Fungi; phylum Basidiomycota; class Agaricomycetes; order Gloeophyllales; family Gloeophyllaceae; genus Heliocybe; species Heliocybe sulcata. Next base: position 136,357 of record ML213505.1, on the reverse strand, counting down.
AGAAGCGCACATGGTATGTCGAACGAGTAGCACAAATCGGGAAACGTCTAAACTCAATATAGCTGCTACGTGAAGCCGCGGGCCACAAGCCCAAGTCACTCTTACCCCAGACAGTGAACCCCGTAAGTGACCAACAGCAGCTTGCTATATCGATGCTCATAGCTTTTTCGATAGGATGAAGAGACTGTTCCTGGTATCGTCCATCCTGGAAGTACTGGTGTCATCTACTGCTCAGACCGAGCCATGGCCAACGGCTTCAGCTACTGTACGTCCACCTCATCTCCAGCCTCATCACTGATCTGACACATTTACTTTGACAGCTAGCTCACACGAATGGGCCAATCTCGGCCAAGGTGCTCCCGAAACCGGACCCCTGCCCAACGGCCCCGAGCGCCCGCAGCACGTCGACATCCCCATCGACGCGCTCGAGTACGCCCCGACGACCGGTGTCAAAGACCTGCGCGAAGCTGTAGCGAAATTATACAACGAGACGTATCGCCAGGGCAAGGAGAGCCAGTACACGTACGAAAACGTCTGCATCGTGCCTGGTGGAAGGACGGGTCTATCTCGGGTTGCGTCTGTCATTGGTGACGTCTACTGCGTATGCCTCGTTCACTTGGAATCAGACAGTCGGAGTGGTACTTATGCAGCTGTACAGTCGTACCAAGTTCCGGATTATACCGCGTACGATCAGGTCCTGTCGGCATTCAGGCGGCTCATTCCCGTCCCTACTGCGTGAGTGCAAATCACGCTCCTCGATGGGCAAATCAATGCTAATCCCACCATAGGCTGCAGGAGGAGGCAAGTTCTTACCATGTATCTCGAGATAGTGGACCTTACCGCGGAATGTACAGAACCAATATCATCTCGACATCCAGCAAGTCAAGGTACGATTCGCTGAAGGATGTATTCCAGGATATACCATGACGGACAGTTTGATATAGAAAGACATCAAGTCGCAAGGTCTCGCTGTGATTATCGCATCGAACCCACGAAACCCGACAGGCCAAGTCATTCAGTAAGCCATCCCGTAACCTTACCTCCCTTTCCCTTCTCACAATGTACACAGGGGAGCGGAGCTGGAGGAGCTTGTGGGCATCAGCAGAAAGAGCAGCACTACCTTAGTGCTCGACGAGGTGAGCTTCAGCAGAATATTACTGTGCGCGCAATGCATGGCTGATTTGGGTCATCCAGTTCTACTCGTGGTACATCTACCCTGAAGACGAGAAGGAGCTCGGCAAGTCGATATCGTCTGCCGCGTATATCGAAGACGTGAACAAGGACTCGGTCATCATTATCGATGGGCTTACGAAGGTGGGCTTTTAGGTCGACTGAAGGAACGAGGTTGGGCTGACGGTCGGTTGATAGAATTGGCGTCTACCTGGCTGGCGTGTTTGCTGGGTCGTCGGCCCTAAGAACTTGATCACTGCGCTGTCCCAGTCGGGTTCGTTCTTGGACGGTGGTGCAAATCACCCGTAAGCGCAGTCTGGACTGGCATTGATAATCGTCTCAACGCCCTCTTTCTAGACTCCAATTGGCAGCCATCCCACTCCTGGATCCTGCCCATGTTCAACAGGAAAAGGCATGTTCAGGCCTCTCGCATAATTCTTCACGATCTAAACGATCCCGGGACAGCTCGCCCTGCAAACACACTTCAAGATGAAGCGTGATCATGTCCTGCACCGACTCGACCAGCTGGGTCTGCACGTCCAGATCCCGCCCTCGAGTACCTTCTACGTCTGGCTAAACTTGGAGGGCCTCCCTACACCTCTGAACAACGGCCTGGTACGCGCAGAACTCCATTTTGGTCACATTGTTAGACAAACCACTGATCGGTGTTCCTTTGAAGACGTTCTTTGAAGAATTGCTGAAGGAGAAGACGATCGTCATCCCGGGTATCTTCTTCGACATCAACCCCTCACACCGTCGCAACCTCTTCGAGTCGCCCTGCCATCACTTCGTCCGTTTATCCTTCGGCCCGCCTCTTGAGGCTCTGGACAAAGGTAGAGTTTTGCCGGCTTCCATCCGTGGTAGAAGAGTGCTTACATATCTGTAGGTATTGACGCGATGGAACGCATCCTGAGGAGGGTCAGGAAGGAGGGTACAAAGAACTTCGGCCACAGCTACAAAAAGAGTCTGGATGGGTTTGCCGACGGGGGTCATTCTGTTTAAAACAACGACTTTGCCGCGACTGTACGGATATAGGTGGTATTTTGGATAGACGGAATATCGAGGGAGCATTGCACATAGGACTATGATGCTCGTTGATAGCTGCTTGGGAGCAAATACTTTAGGTGATACATGATTAGGCATATGGAATACAGAATATCGCAAGTCCATCGGGTGATAGCAAGCAGAACCTGAATGGATTTACAAGTGACGTAGCTCAGAGCGTAGGGTCGAACTGCGCGAAAGCAGTCTTGAAAGCATCAGCGTCGGATTTATCGTCATCATCAGACTGCATGCAGGCCTTCCAGTCATAACGCTCCGGGATGCTCATCAAATTCACAAGCACCTGCCTACATCCGCCAACCCAAGCTCAGTTTATACACCAGCCAGACTCGCAATGCGGCACTTACCTCCCAAACTGGATACTAAACGGCAAATTATCCGGGATCAAATGCACCATCGTTCGTCCATCCGGCAAGTCCACTCTAAAGTAGCTCCTGTTATGGTCCTCCTCGATCGACTTGAGAGCGCCCTCTGGGTCTGCCTCGAACTCGATCCGGTGGGCTTTGCCCTCCCGGACGAACGCCTCTTCGACCTTGTCTTGCAGACTTGTAGGCACGGGCACGACTTGGATGTGTGCGTGGCCGCCTTTGGAGCTCAGGCGGGCTATCTCGACGAAGACAGCGCCGGCATCGTGTTGGGCGTATAGAGTTCGCAGGGCGAGTTTGTACCTGTACCAATGGTCAGAACGGGGCATAATCCAGAGGTAATAAGCTTACTTTTCGATCTCTAACATCACGGGAGGCCTCAACTCTGGTGCGATCGAGCTGAGAGTCGGGTAGTGCGCGATTGGGATGATGAGTACGTGTCCTCCTCCAGGTATGCTGGGCACGTTATCGTAGGCCTTGCCCGTATGAGTCGGGATAATCTGGCCTTTGGGTAGAGTGACGTAGCACTCCGTGCCAATCGAGACAATCAGGTGTTTCCTGCATAATCAATAATCAAGAACCACTTCAAATCAATAAATGGGCGAGAGCATACGCAAGATTCGGATTCGACAAGCAGAACCAGCACTCATCCGCTATCGGAGTCTATTAGCCACTTACACGCAACACTGAGAGTAAAGGCAACTCACGAGCGATCTCTGTTGCCCTTCCCCTCTTCCCCCTCACCATCTCCTTCGGGCCCGCTTTGGCAACGGGACAGTCCTCGATATAATGCTGCGTACTCGCACACGCCCGGCACACATATCCGTTACGCGGCTTCTTACCGCCCGTGTCGCCTAACTCGTTCTTCGTCGGGCAGTCGCGAATGTAGTGGCCGGGCTAGATATACATGAGCCAAGAAAAGAGGCGAGGTGGGCGGGAAGGGGACGGACCTCGTTGCAGCGCTTGCAGATATACCCTTCTGGAGGCTTATCCCGTTCTGGGCAGTCTTGAATGTAATGCTAGATGTTTCTCAGTCAGAAGATAGTAACTGCCTTTGCTTGCTCCTCGCTGACCTCTGTAGAATCGCACTTCTTACACTTATACCCGGGTTTGGGCTTCTTCTCTCCAAGCGCGTCTTCTATACGTTAGAATGAGGCGTATTGTGGTCATTGGGCTGGAGATGCTCACTTTGTCTTTGCTTTTTGCCCGGTTGCAGTGGTTGGTTGACAGCTCCCCAGATAAAATTCTCGGCTTCAGCTTCGTGAATCGTGCGCTTTGGCGGTCTGGAATCCGCGAATGGATTTGCAGTTGCGTTGGCAGGTTTCGTGGATGCTGGGGCATCCGAAGATGGCGGGTTGATAGAGAAGGCGTAAAACCACTGTACCGCGTCGAATTTGATATACCGGGCAAGAGCAAAGGCAAATGGCTTGCACTCACCCTCTGCTTCTTCCCATTCACTGCTTCTGCGCCAAACGCGCCTAAGCTGATAAACCTCGTACTCCGTCCTTCCTCGCCCTCCCATACAAACGGCTCCCTTTCCCAGAACTTGGGTGGCTTGCCCCCGCCCGCCGAGAATATATATTTCGGCTTCGTTGTCTTGACCATCTCGTCCACTGGAGGTGCACCCATTGATGCGAGCTCAGGGGAGGGGAGGGGAACGGAGGAGGATTTAGTGATAGAGGATGGCCAGACGTTGGTGAGGAAGATGTCGACGAGCTGCGAGCTTTTGATTGCGCCGAGGGAGCTGTAGTCTTGGGTCTTGGAGGAGGCGGTGTTGGTGTTGGAAAGGAGTTTCTCGACCGTCGTTTTCGTGAAGTAGGGGCAGGTGAAGTCCTGAGGGTCTTATGACTGAGGACGCCTGGACTCTGATAGCGTCGTCTGACAAATCTCACCTGGGGAAGATCAGAGCCATACTGCGTCACATCATAGGTTCCTCCCAGGCAGGCTATTCGCAATCCGTGCGCCGTGGTCATGACACTGTACTTTTCTAGTAGCCACGCATTAACTCGCGTCCAGAGCCTGAGACACATCAATCACTCACGCAGCACGAAGACATTCTTCGACAGCGCGCCTCCAGCTTTGTGTATCTTCTCAATAACGCGCTCAGGTAGCGCATATTCACCCTGCATCACGAGACATTCCAATGGAGCTACTCAAGCTCAGTACACAGGTGCTTTCCCCTTGGAGCGAAACGCACCTTCCAACTTCCCGTCCAACAACTTATCAACATCATCCTCCAGCGTCACGTCCACCTGCATTTCCTCCGTCCTCGGAGGACCAAAGAAGTCGCCCGTGCAGATGGCAAGGTCAAACGGGCCATGCTTGTCATTAATAGACTTGATTTTCGCGAATAATTCGCCAACGGCGCCCACTGCTGGCCCGACTGTCAGTCTGTATCATGGCTGGCCTCGTCAGTCCTGACTCAAGCCCGACAGACGTGAACAACTTACACCTTGACTGGGGCGGTAGGGGATGGTATTGACGCCATAGCCAGAGGGCGTCGGCAACGGCCGACGCTTTCCGGTTGAGAAACTCGGAGCCTCTTGGCTCTTGGCTTGCAATACTATCGGTCACTGTACACGTTATATTTCGTCGTTGTACACGTCGGCGTATACGACTTCCTAGATGCTACGGATTGTGTTCTAGCCATATGCAACGCGTGTGGCACCCAGATTCGTCTGTGGCCAAAAGGTGTGGCTCCGGCTGATCCCTTGCTTACGTAACGCGAGGTCTGACAAACAACGGGACAAACACCGCCACTGCCTTTGGCCGCTAGTACTGAAGTCTACACTCTCTACAGTACTGCTTGTATCCTCCACATCATGGCCGCTCTCGCTTCAGTACTGCCTGCTCCATTACATGCGCCGACCGTCGAGGACGAGGACGACATCCAAGTCGGGCCCTCACGACCGCAAACCCAGTCAACATCCCTGATCTCCACCCGGACAGTCATTCCGCCGTATGGTCAGAGGGCGGGCTGGAAGCCAAAGACCCAGGAAGATTTCGGTGAGGTTGCTGATACAATCCATACAAGCGTATGGCTAACACCATGGTCAGGCGATGGCGGTGCCTACCCCGAATGTCATGTCGCACAATATCCCTTGGATTTAGGGAAGAAAAAGGTGCGTGCCCTGACAATGCATGTCTTATTATTATCAATCTTTGCTGGCAGACGGCAGCTGGCAACACCCTCGCGCTGCAAGTCGACGCAGAAGGCAACGTCCGCTACGATGCTCTCGTCCAACAAGGCCAACGAGAGGGAAAGCGTGTCCAATCCCAATTCAAGGACCTCATCCCCATCGCCTACCGCAAAGACCTCGAGGACAGCGAGCGGGAAATGGAGCGACCGACAGAGGACGAGGTGCAAGCCACGACCGACAAGACGCGCGCGGCGCTCGAGAAGCTCGTGAACGGCAAGATCAAGGCCGCCCAGCCCAAGAACGTCCCGGACGGGCAGGGCAAGACAAGCTTCATCCGGTACACACCCGGGCAGCAGAGCGGCGCGGACGGGCTGAAGCAGCGGATTATCAAGATGACGGAAGTTGTGGAGGACCCGCTGGAGCCGCCGCGGTTCAAGCACAAGAAGATTCCAAGGGGCCCGCCCAGCCCACCTCCACCCGTCTTGCGCAGTCCGCCCAGGAAAGCCACCGCCCAGGAGCAAAAGGAGTGGATGATCCCGCCTTGTATCTCCAACTGGAAGAACAACAAGGGTTACACCATCCCTCTTGACAAGCGTCTCGCGGCAGATGGTCGTGGTCTTCAGGACGTGAGTTACAAAATGGCTTCCCCAACCAGGCTAATTCTTCTTTCTTTCTAGGTACACATCAACGACAATTTTGCCAAACTCTCCGAATCCCTCTACGTCGCCGACCGACACGCCCGCGAAGAAGTCCGCCAGCGCGCGCTCATGCAACAAAAGCTCGCGCAGAAGGAGAAGGAGCAAAAAGAAGAGAACCTCCGCCTGCTCGCCCAACGCGCCCGCGAGGAGCGCAGCGGCATCGCCCCCCGCCCGTCCGCCCCCGCCGCGCAAAGCCAAGCGGCCATGAAATCCGGGCTGGCGGACTACGGCAGCGACTCGGGCAGCGAGTCCGAGGGCGGGCGCGCGGAGAGCGACGACGAGGACGCGGCGCGGGTGCGCGACCAGATGCGGCAGGAGAAGCGGCGGGAACGCGAGCGCGAGCTGCGGATGAACAATATGGGCGCGGAGCAGCGCGCGAAGCACCTCGCGCGCGTGCAGAACCGGGATATCTCGGAGAAGATCGCGCTGGGGCTGGCGAAGCCGACGACGTCGAAGGAGAGCATGCTCGACTCGCGGCTGTTCAACCAGGAGAGTCTGCAGGGCGGGTTTGCGGATGAGGAGGCGTATAATTTGTATGACCGCCCGCTTTTCCATGGGAGCTCGGCGGCGGCGGCGATTTATAAGGCGAGGGGGAATATTGAGGAGGGGAATGAGGAGGCGTTTGGGGGGGGGACGGAGGAGGGGATTTCGAGGGCGTTGGATAATGATCGGTTTGGGCTGGGGCAGGGGAGGTTCGAGGGCGCGGCGGAGCAGGAGGCGAGGGAGGGCCCGGTGCAGTTTGAGAAGGACACGACGGATGTGTTTGGGTTGGACAAGTTCTTGGATGAGGCGAAGAGTGGGAGGAAGAGGGGATTGGATACGGAAGCGTGAGTTGCGTTTGTTGTGGTGTCTCTGGCTGTTGCTGATCTTTATGGGCTGTAGTGGAAGCTCGCGGAAACGGCAGCAGATTGACCGGGCTGACGACCGTGATTGAGTTTTCTTGTATCTGGTGCTGTATATTTTACTGTAGATTGTATCGTGACTGACACGGGTAATTATGAATGAGAGCGTGTTCTCATCGCTACACAAGGATGTGAATCAAGTCATGGGCAACACGAAACTGGTACAATCGAAAATACAATCCATAGCACAAAAACGACTAGGGCTACACGCGCTAGGTCTACTAATACATTTATTCCTTGATACTTCTCAACAAATAATACACAACCTACTCCATGGCTCAATAAAAACGACCTCTTCGAACGAACAAGCAGTCGTATAAATTAAATCCCGATCGGTGATTCAAGCCATGCCCCCTGCGCTACAGCTAGACTGCAACGCGTCCTCGGTTAGATACTCGGCGAGCAACGCCGACGTGCTCGGCGTCATCGCCCCGGCCATTTCGCTCAGACTCGTCGGGTTCAGCAGTAAGTGCAACGAGCTTTTCGCCCGTGGCGTCGCCTCCACGTCCACGCTCCTCAGCGAGCCCATACTCCTCACGCTGTCAGCGGAGGACATCATGCTCGCATCCCGCTCGCCCTCTTCCGACGTGCACGGGTAGATCAGCCCAGGCGACGAACGGCCGGGGTAACACTCGAGCGAGGGCGAAAGCAGCTCGGGCGCGTCGACGGGTGCGAGGTCGAGCCCGGGGATGCGCGGCGCGACGCTCTCGACGAGGAAGCGGTAGTACTCGTCGTTCGTGCTGAACGTGCCGTCCTCGAGTGCGGGCGGGGTGACCAGCACAGGTGGACTTGGGGCCGCCGCGTGCTGTGGGTGGGCCGATTGGATGGCTGGCAGGGGTTTGGCGGCGGCGGGGAGGGGCGAGAGGTGCAGGAAGGTGGCGTCGGGCGAGGGGAGCGGGGCGGCGTCGTCGGCGGGGGTCGGGGGGAGCGAGTCGTCCGATGAGCCTGCGGAGGAGATGGAGAAGCGCGAGGAGGTGGCGCTCGACGGGCTGTCAACCGTCCCATGTCAGCAAGTCCTGGTGGGAACGGGGAGAATGTGGACTTACCAGCTCGACGCGTCGCTCTCGCTGCTCTCCTCCCACCCGCGCAGCATGGGCACCCCCCCGGGGACGGGCAGGTGACCGGTGAACACGTGCTGGTTGAACATGAGCGGCGTCGGGGCGTGCAGGTGCACCTGGGGGCGGGCGGGGAAGGGGGTGCAAGGGGAGGGAGGCGCGTCGGCGCGCAGATGGTCGCGGTTGCGCTGGGCCGCGCTGGGTTTGTCCTTGGGCGCGATGTAGGTGCACACGAGGCCGCGGGACGTGCAGCGCGCGCAGGGGCTGGTGCCTGTGCACTGTGCGTTGCGTCACGGTCAGCGAGGGCGCGTGTGGGCGCGGACGGGTGGGACGGACCTTTGTTTTTCGCTCGCGGCACTTGACGCATGCCTGGGCAGTGCGCTGCCTGTTCGAGGGGCTCGGCGTCCTGCAGAAGTAGGAGCCCTCGGCGTTGACGAAGTTGTCGCTAGGGGGCATGCCCTTGAGGTTCGCGGCGGCGGTGGGGGGGAGGTGGGGGTGGGGGTTGGAGGCGCGGCGCTGGGAGATGAGGGAGTCGAGGTAGGGGAGGAGGTGGTGGTACGTCGGGTTCGGGGGGATGGCGAGGTTGTTGAGGGGCGTGGCTTGGGGGGGAGCGGTGGGAGGGTAGGCGAAGGGCATGGGGTAGAACGGGTTGTAGACGGCGTAGGGGTTGTAGAAGGCGGGGGGTTGTGGGGGGTGGGCGGGGATGGGCTGGATGAGCTTTGAAGAGAACGTGCCAGGGATGGGGTCGGGCGTCGGTGGGGAGGCTATGGAATGCTGGATGTTGTCCATTGTAAATGGGAGTCAGGAGAACGACTGGCGGGGGTTATGAGTGGACTCCTGGCGGCTGGCAGGAGACGTTGGAATACAGCCTGGGCGGCTGGGCAGTGTGGCGGCCAGTTTGAATCGCAAGTAATGCCACGCAAGTCTGAATCACAAGTGCGCATTGGAATAAAAGGTGAAGAACTGCAGCCGGCGGCGACTTGCTGACAGCATACGTCGATCGGGCGTTTGCGGTTGTGTCAGATCGCGACAGCATTTGGCTCCGATCTCTGCCTCCGCCCTCGCTAAGCACTTTATGCAGCGTAGCAGCCGGCTCAAACTTACCGTTAGGAGCTCTCACTACCACTGCTCTCCCCATAGATACAATTCTGCATTGAGAAACCCTTCATTGAGCCTCCTGCAGGGGTACCGTGCCGATACTGAAGCTTCAGAATAGAGTAGTTCAACAATGAGAGACCGGTGACCGAGGTTAAGGTGGAATGCTGATCAGGAGTGACAGCCCAGATTTGACCACGTGACTAGGCGTTGTGGGTCCACGCTCTGTCCGCAGCTTTCTAGTCCAACATCCTTCGAGCAGGCCATTGATGGTTTCTCCTCTACGTTCATTTAAAGACTGTACGTTCATTCAAAGACTCGTGCTGGGGCATCAAGCTTTTCCATACGTCTCGGCTGCTGTGCGCTGGTCAAATGCTTTCAAACATCTGCTTCCGTGCACTGCTTCCGCTCTTGGAAGGCGACCCCATCTCTGCAATCGCGAATGCACCGGGCTCGATCCCCTCTCGCTGCCGATAACGCCAGATTAATGCAATCTCTTGCCAATGCCGTAGGCAAAGGCTCAACACAATCCATGGACGGATTGCTTCCGTGCGTGCCCTCCCGGCGGCAGCGTACTCTTTGCGCCTACGCAATTGACCTGATGCTGCTTCAATCGTAACGCAGAGCCTCCTTCTGGCCTTGGGCTGTGCCCTCTCGGCTGTTCTAGATATGTACTGGCACTGTCGTTCAACGTTGCAACGTTCAGCATGTTAGCTCTTAGCTTGGTCTCTGCACGTTCCCTCTCCTGTCCTTGCGCTTATTCTTTCATTCTCTTTTTGACCTACTGCGTTGTCGTGCCTCTCCGCGGCCTTCTTAGGCTGTACGGTGGATTCAGACTCGGAGGCCCTGTCAGCTCCCTGAAGGAGATGCCAATGTAAGATACTCCTAGCACCATGCCTACACCGCACGGAGACCGCAGCAATCATATACGTCGATGGCCCAGCAAACTACAAGAATGACCACGCACAAACAATCATACAACGAGACAGAGTATATGCAAAGTTGTAGACAAGCCTTGGTACGCAGTAGAACACCTGCATATCCACGGTAGTATATTATTATAACTTGTCCTGAAGGACATCATGCATTTATCCAGTTACTCGCCCACTCGGAGTCGGATTCACTCGGGAGACATCCGCCAGCAAGTCTACCATAGCTGACGATATCGCAACCAGCTCCCCCTGCTTATGATCGGCCGCAGTGGAACGTTCCAGCGGGCGTTGAGATGATCACGCGCACGAGCGGTGCTGTACGCACCTACATCAATCCCAGTCGCTAACCCTGTCCGTGACAGAGTCTGTCCTCTTGATTGTTTCATTGACACGTCCGGGTCCCAGTCGCCGCCATCCACAGTCGAGCACTGGAAACGCCCACCGAGTTCTCCAGCATAGTAGGCTGCCTCAAAGCAAGTCGATTACTGATCTCTGGAAATACAGGACGGGTTTGGCTGCCTTCCAAGCTTCTCGTGGATGCTTGAGGGTTTGCGGAGCGTGTCGCATAGGCCACGCAGCGGCGGATCGGAACCAGGATATGGGATGTAAAGACCGTTTGCTTCTCGTGGACTTCCAGTAGCCAGTCAATCTAGTCGTCGTTCAGCTGCATCGTCCGTTGTGAATCAGCAGGCAGAAACGGAGAATTCTGTAGGAGCTGGCTATATGCAGGAGTGTCCTACAGGAGAGCCGAGCCAGTGATGTCAAACTGGAGATGGCTGGAGGGATGCCGGAGACAGCTGCCAACGAGAATAACATCATAGAGCCTCACTGGCCACTGTCCTGGAGAAGGACGGCGTCATAAGGCCTAAGGAGCAGCGTCAACTAAACACATGAATGCGGCTGCCGGGGGACATATGCCCACACATCGCGATCAGGCATATGGTGATGCAGTCTGCAATCTCCTTGACGAAGCATCTGACAGTGGGAAGAAGTCAGATTGGTCAGCCGAAGGACAGTGTTGAAGTATTGTACTCACAGATGATTGTTAACTCTGGATAGGATCGTTGGTGGCAGTATCGCCTGGACTGCGGTAGACGTCCGAGGCGCCTCCAGCAGACAAGCGATTCGAAGAGATGGACACGCATACACCCACAGATTTAGCGGAATCAGTGATGCTGGACAAGAACAGGTGGCCTGTTGGGACGCATGATGCGTGGGCGGTGCATGTTTGTCTATTTCCTGGATATCTCGGGCGAAGAAGCCAGGTCCGTCAGGGTCGCCTGGCGGGACCGTACCCCATAAAATTAATACAAGGCCTCAGACAAGGCACTGGGCGCGTTTGTTGGGGATCGACGCTTCAACGACGGCGGCGGGGTCGTTTCTTCCGTAAAGCATCGAGCGCGCGCGCCGTACGCGCTGTCCCTTTCCAGAATAATGACCGCGCACCTCTGCCTAGCAACGCGTTTGTCCTCGGTTGACGCCCGCCCTCTTCCAGCCCGTCGACTTGTATGCAGCGGGTCAATCACGCAGATTATTGATGCGAGAACAGAACAATAATGCTTCTGCGGGAACGACGACATAGGACGGAAGCAGTCCAGAATTGCCCTAATATAGGGATGGCATCAATTATTGCAGTGCCTGGTCTCAATGGAAGAAAGCTATAGATACCAGTCGTCGCAGCGACCGCCGAACCCATCTGCTCGCTGCTTCCGCCGACCCGTCGGGCACCTCTCCTTCGTCCCGCCCCCTTCCTCCTCTTCCTCTCTCCCCTTCGGCTGGTCTCAAAGGCAAAACGGGACCCCTGCGGCCCACCCCACGTTCATTCTTCGATAGCTTGACGCTAGAGATCCCATTCCATTTCCACCAATAATGCGTTTCATCCGACAGTTGTCTGCCGCGCAGGCGCCCGGACATGTCCTGGAGGAGAGAGCCGTCACCGTCACCGCGCTCGCGACGAGCACCGTCTCGGTCAGGCCGGCCGCGAGCGCGACCCAGCTCGCCATCGGTATCATCCCGGCCTCGATCATACAGACGGAGGAAGTCAAGTCTCCCAAATCGACTTCGACGTTCTTTATCATAGTGACGCCTAGTAAGTCGACCAATGCAGTCTCTGCTACGACTACCAAAGCTTCTGTCACTACGACCTCGTCCTCTTCTACTTCCACCACCTCGTCGTCTACCACCACCTCGTCATCTACCACCACTTCGTCCTCGAGCACCTCGACCTCAACCACTTCGACGAGCTCCAGCAGCTCTTCAACTGCTGTTGCCACGAGTACCACTCCAGTGGTCCCCCCCTCTGCCACTCCCATCTCTGCGTCTACTGGAGGCAACAGAGGCGTGAGCACGTCCGCTTCTGCACAATCCACCAGTACAGCATCTGCAGGAGCGGACAACATGCTCTCCGGCTCCTCGTCGGCAGTCCACCGCTCCGCCGTCCCTCCAGGCGCCATCGCGGCCATCGTCACCGTCGCCATCCTCTGCGTCCTCGGCCTCGGCTTCATCCTCGTCCGCAAATACTACATCCGCAAGCGCGAGCAGCGCCGGATGACCTGGGGCGCAGGCATCGTCAACACGCCCGACTTCTCCGACACGGAGCAGCAGTACGAGCAGGCGCGCCTGGCGGCGCGCGCACCGGTCATCCGCGACAACGACGCCAGCTCGATCAGAGAGCTCCCGAACCCGTATCCCCTGGTGCCGAACACGTACGCCGCAGCGGCCTCCATGGCGCCCCCGCCCGTATCGTACAACAACCCCGTCGGGCCCGCGGCGTACGGCGCCGCGCCCTCCGTCCGCATGCCCGTCACCCAAGCGGGCGCGGCGGCCCTCGCGAGCGCCGCCATCGTGCGCTGCACCTTCATCCCCTCGCTGCCCGACGAGCTGTCGATCCAGACGGGCGAGACGGTGCGCGTGATCGGGGAGTACGACGACGGCTGGGCGCTCTGCGCGAACGGGCGCGGGCAGCAGGGCATGGTGCCCGTCGAGTGCCTGGACAAGACGTTTGGGGGCCGCACGGGCGCCGGCCCGCCGCCGCCTGCGTTCTCGGCGGACTGGCGCGCGTCGAAGCGCGTGAGCAGCCTGGCGAGCCCGCGCTTTGCGAGGATGGCTTGATGGTGACGAAGGTAAGCAACAATGAGCTGCCTGCTGTAAGCGAAGCTCATTAGTGCTGCTATCCAGATGTACGACGAACTTTGGGAAACGTATTTAACTCGACCTGATCACTATTCCACTTTCCGGATCCGGTCTAATCCTGTTCATCTCTTGGGCTTTTTATGCTTTTCGGATTGTTGCTTTATTAACGGGTGCTTGTTTGTTGCTTTGGGGGAGGGAGGGAGGGAGTGGCGTGAGCGAGGTGGATGGAAATTCGTTCGGACCCCAGCTTCTTGGTGCATTCGTGCATTGGTGTCAAGATTTTCATACCCTGCGTGCCTCCAGCCAGCGTTCTTAGAGCTGTACGTCCGCGATTGTAATTGTAGTCACCGCGCGTTACGGCGTGTACTTTGCTCAAATTGCAGCTCTTACCAAGGATCCTGTCATCCCGGGTGCACTCCCCCGATGATCTCGCAGGTGTGCGTTCAGGCGTCCACATCTCCCGCCGCCACGATCACCGCGCATTTCATAGGAGCCAATTGTAGGAGCGGGATTGACGGTGAACTCACAGAGTGTTCGCCACACCCCGCGTTTCCGCCTCGCACAGAACAGGGGGACAATGAGGACATTGCAAATAAACCGGGATGACAATGGAGAGGAACATACTGGTCACTCGCACCACCATACTTAAGCTAACCTTACGGAACCCGTCGCAAGGTTAGGATCATACCGCTACAGCCTTGTACGTCAATATGAAAGGGTCGTGAACTTCCATTCTCAGCGCACGAACGACAATCATAATCAGACTCGCAATATGTGGCCGGATTTGCACGCACACGACTTCGGATGTATACAGTGCTGGTATTGAATTCGTCATCCCGATGGGAGACAGAAGGAGTGTTGTCACAGTCTAATATACAACGCGAAGCGAAGAGGAACCTAGTGAGACAGAGACCGAAAGCCAAAAAGAAAGAAAGGGGGACGGAGAAGGGAGAAGTGAGGGGGGATAGGGGACAGGGGACCCAGTGTAAGGAAAGACGAAGAGTGTACAGGGAAGATGAATTTCGCAGGGGCCTCAAGCCCGGCGGCGAAGAACCAAGAAAGGACAGCAATCTATGACGCTCGGATACAATATGAATAAACGATAACTACCATAAACACAGGCGGCGTGAAGGACGTGACGAGGCGGAACGAGGGCAGGGCTAGTGCCAGAAGAAGAACGAAGACCGTACCACTCGGAAGAGCGACCAGAATACTACAGGAGCATCAGCAGAAGCTCCAAACTACACTCTAAGATTAATTCTCACTGTTCTTATAGTACTCGAACCGTGTCGGCGAAGAGGGGGCTTCCATCGTCGCACCCTTGACGGAGAACCCAACCTCCTTTGAGGGCGTCAAGGGAGGCGATGGCGGCAGCTCCGCCGCCTCCTTGAGAGGCAGGAGCTTCACGTACCGCGTCCGCTTGACCTCCGCGCCCTTGTCCGCGAAATACCGCCTGGTCTGGAAGCTCCAGTGGAGGGACCCGACGATCCACTCCTGCAGGCCCTGCACGTACCCGGCGACGTCCTTGTCGATCTCGGGCCCCCACGACGGCACCTTCTCCCGGTTCGCGATAAAGGTGTTGATCGTCTCGCGGCAGAGGTCGCCGACGTAGTCGATCGCGGACTGCAGGTTGTGCCCGTGGTACTTCATGAGGATCACGACCATGTTGTGCGTGTCCCCTCGGGACTGCTCCACGTTGTAAGAAAAGATGTCCTGGGAATACGTAAGGGCCAGGTTAGATGGCCCGGGAGGACAATAGAGGGAATAAAGCGGCTCACGTTGGACCATGTGACGAGGTCATTCGTGCCTTGATTGAGCGCCTTGATTACTGGGTTCTCGACGACTTCATCGGGCAGGTCGATGCCCAGCGCGTACTCCATCAGATCAAAGACGGGCTTGCAGCCGCTGGTGTCGCGCCGGACGTCAATGTACGACTCGATATCCGGGATGATGTCGGCGTCACGGTCTTGTGCCTGCTGGTGCACCGCTTCGAAGAACAGCTCGAGGGACTCCTTGAAGCGGGCTTGGACGCCAGGTCCTGCCTCCTCAATGCAACGTGCCCAGTAGCTGTAGTGTGACAGTAAGTAACCATGAAGGGCCACGGCAATAGAGGGGGACATACTCTCGGGCAATCTTGCCAGCGCTAATCTCTTCCTCTGGTTGCTCCTTGCCTGGAGCATGCGTCGGGCGATACTCGTGGGGGTACCAGAGGGCGTTCATGACGGCATCCGCCAGTCTCTCCGTGTCGTTCGTCATCATCCCGTCCGAAATATTGTCGAGATGGAATAGATAGTTCATAAAGTCGCTAACAACGCGCAAGCGGTTGTCGGTAATGGAGTAGGGGTAGCAATGTGCCGTGAGCTCGCCAGCCTGGAGGCCGTAGAGAGCCTTTCTCTTCTTGGGGCTGAGCTCAGGGCACATGCGGTCGAGCCAGTGGACAGACTGTGCGGCGATGGCGTCGCCATTGGGATGGTAAGTGAGAGGAAAGTTGCAGTGACCGACGAGATCGGGGAGGATGAAGTGGTCGGGCTCGGTGGAGTCGTTGGGGAAGCGAGTGTTGGACATCACAGTCATGACAAACGGCCGAACGAAGAGGGAAAGACGAAAGAAGGATGGGGATGGATGGAGGATTGAGACAAAAGCGGTGGGTGCTTTAAGAGGGGAGAAGAGCAGCGACGTCAAACTTTAAAGAGACAAAGTCGCGTCGGCAGAAACGGTTCTCGGAAGAAGCACGCTGAGGCCTGAGGACTGGACCTGAAGCGACGGAGCATATATATATTCTGCAGGCCTGGCGGAATGAGACATTGTGCGCCTGCGGTTCCTGTTGCAGCTATCGATTTATCAACAAAAAGGGGCATGCCACACCCCCGCTGTCTCATTTCGGGTCAATTCCAGAGGCAAAGTTAGATGGAATACGGACCGCATTGGCTCAGAAAATATGAGGTTCGGTGTGAGGTTGACGCTTTTGTTGGAGCCACGAGCCGATCCTTATTGTTGTGTGCGCTCCCATCTTCTCACCGCCTCAGATCCGTAATCGGCCAAAAGATCTGTGTCCTCGCCTGTTCAGGGGATGCTTCTCTCCACAATGCGCATCGCTGGGCCTGATTCAGTCCTTGGCTAGAATCTGGACATTGTACGGGACGGCGGCGACGCACCTTTTTCGAGCAGCCCCGAATTACGACGAGACAGTTGGCCGGTACTTCTGTAGCTGCCCATGAAATGCACCCGGGTCATCGGATATTGCGTGGTCCGCAACGTGCGGTCCTTATTGTTTGCAGGCTTATGCGCGGACGGTCTGTAGAGGATGATGGAGAAGCCACCCGGAACCAAAAGCGGTAATCTACCGAACGGCAACCAAAGTTATCTTTAGACGCTGGAAACGTCACTGGTATACACGAAAACTACCTTCAAGGTTAGACAGGGCGCTCGCAGCATTTGCTTCGAAAGAACTGTTCGTGAGACAGGCCCAGCAATATTCCAATGGCACCGTTTCGTAACTGCGACAGGGTTGCGGTCTCACTGGACAAAGAGCACCTCGATCAGATCTGGTGCTCAAGATGTCCTGATTGTCAGACTGCAACACGCGTAATAATAATTGTAGCTTCCCTTGGTCCGCTCAGGTTCACGCTAACACATGCGCTGCAAAGCTCCATCTCCTCCATATCTTTGCATCGTGCAGTAGCCAAGCCGACGACGGACCGGGGAGAAAGACAATTCCATGATATTCAGCACAACATGATGATTGTAGATTACAGCTTTATGAACGACGTATCGATGCCATGCGAAAAGTCCCAGATACAGATCCTCTGAAGCGAGAAAGAACAATCAGCGCCAGATTTCTTATCAGTACACCCGCGGGCAAACCGTCTTACCTGATCTTCGCCGCAAGAGACAATCTGGAGGTTACAGGCCATGGGGTCAGACAAATCTCAAAGGCGATCTCGCGCAGATTCCAGCTCACCTTGGTATGATCGAAGCCGACGCAGAATATTCGTCCAGAATGGCCGTTGGAAAGGTCAGCCACGAGCGCACCCGTTTTCCTGCCCCACACCTAGCGGATCGCGTTAGCATCCTGTCTCAGGAAGCCACAGTGGCACAACGCTGAAACGTCTCCACCCACCTTCACCGTCGAATCATAGCTCCCGCTGACGACAAACTCATCACCAAATGCCACACTCCTTACCAAATCGCTATGCGGGTTATCCCGCCGCCGCCTCACATTCCCGCACGCATCGCAGATCCTCGTAGGGGACTGCGGCGAAGACGGAAGACCCGCCACCTCGACAGGCGTGTTATCAAGGTTCGGCGACGTCGACCACCCTTGCGACGTGACAATATTAAAGAACCGCAGGTGCTTGTCGGACGAGCCCGATAATATCATCGGATACTTGAAGTCAATCGACGCCAAACTATATTATTAACCACATCAATCAAATTTTCCACGAGCGCCAGGCGGAGCAAGACAATAACGGCCACGCACCCACGACTGTGATGATTCTCGAATATCCGCAGGAGCGCGCCAGTGTCGCCGTCCCATATCCGCATCGAGCGGTCCCCGGACGCACTCGCAATGAGGTTGTCGCAGATGGACACCGCATTCACCGCTGCGCGGTGCCCTTGGAGCAGAAACTGGGGCTCAAGGCTCGGGAATGAATACACCCGCACGGTCCTGTCTGAGAAAATTGAGATATGCTGTCAGCTCGGGGATACTGCTTCAGCATGATTACGCGACCAAACGGACCTTTGGAACAGGAGACGAGCCGGGTCCCATCAAACCTTACACACAGAACGCTGTCCTCATGGTCCAGTAGTGCACCGCACAGCTCCCCCCGCTCCAGGTCCCAAAGGCCTACCCTGTGGTCACTGCTTCCACTAGCAATGTAGCCGTGTCCAACACACAGACTCAGTACGCTACTCTCATGCAAGCCTTCGATGACCCTTTTGACATTCCCGTACCGCTCGTCTTCCTTCCCCACACACCACTCCCGTATGGTACGGTCCTTGGACCCGGTAAACAGCACCTGCTCGCCGGTCTCCGGGTACGTATACAGCTGCAAGCAGTATATGGTGTTATTGTGGCCGACGGTAGAAGGCCCGCCGATGGTCAGCGGGCTCAGGTTGGGGCGCGACTGCAGGAACGACAACCGATAAGATGAGTCTCGCACGCGATTCTGCAGCCGGACGTGCGTCAAGTACAATAGCTTGTAATCGTACTGCCTTGATGACGAGCACGGGTCGACGGCAGGCAGGATTGCCGGGGCAGAGTGCCGGGCAAGCGCCTTGCTCTTGCGTGGCGTTCGAGATGGGGATTTGGAGGCAGAGCTATCAGAGGGCAAGGCGGGAGACAACAAGGTTGTCCGTGATGGCGTCGATGGCCCACGAGACGCGAACGAGAACCAGCCAGACGACGATACTGTCATATAGCCGGAGTCATCCCGGGGCGCAATCAAGCTCGTACTCGCATGCGCATCCTCTTCATCGCCCATCCCTTCATCATCCGAGTCTTCCGGATCGTCCACGATGCTCATCTTGTCCAGCTCGAACTCGCGTGACCGTATATGCGACACATTCCATTCCCATCCCTTAAGCTGACACAGCGGCCTCCACAACGCCGGGTCAATCGCGAGAACGTGCCACTTGCGGTTGACGGTCGAGCACGAGATGAGGCTCTGCCACGATAAGTGAGAGAGTATCTGCAATGCCACCTCTGTTGGCAATAGCTACCGACGCCAAGACCAACGTTAATCCCACTCTGCGCGGAGATAGATGGGACTAGTACGCACTCCGACTATGTCAAGCTGCAGCAAGGGGGCAATACGGCGCTGGATATTCGCGACCCTGGATCTAGGCAAGGAGGCTAAAAGAGCATACGCCAATTCTGCGGACAATCATTAGAACGTCCCACAAGAACTAACGGGCAGAATACAAGCTGCACCTTCTCTTTCTTGCGCAGATGCCCCAAGCAATTCATCCCTCCCAGCAGAGGTCGATAGTAGGTTCTTCTGCACCTCCATCCGCTCATCATCGGTGAAACCTTCGTCGGAGCAGGTTACCATATCGTACAGCTGATGTCGCCAGAGATAGTGTGAGTGCACAAAGCACAAATGAGTAGAATACCGATAGTATAGTAAAAGACCTTAAGCAGGGTGTATCAAAGCAGCGGTCAGCTAGGTGGTTATACAATGTTCGTAACCACGACACGCGGCCGAGCACGCGAATGGAACAGGCACCTGACAGCGAGCATCCATCACGTGGTAAGCGCGCACGGTGGCTGTGCAGACGTCGGACTTGGGATCGCCTACACGAGATGCACCAATCAGGATCCAGCCGCCCGGACCGTTGACGTCCGAACTTGGCGAGTTCAAGAGAAAGCTCATTGCCACTAGAGAATAGTCATACATATGTACACCTACAAATACATTTTTTCTACAAGAAGACAACATTACGGTGTCCGTGCTTTTACATTACCACATTCTTTTCGCGCATGGATTTACGTCGACTCGCTGCCGTTCTCCTCGCCGCTCTCCTCAGAAGCTGGCTTCTTCTTCCTCACAACAACATACGCATCCGCGTCATCGGGAGCGGCAATCGCTTCGATGTCACCAGCAACGGTACCCGCTCTCTCGGGCTGCACCTTCTTCCTCTCAGCGCGGACCATATTAAGGTCGTGCGACAGCAAGCCGTGGCCCGCAACAGGGCCCCAGTAGGAGGTACCAGCAAGGGTACCAATGATACATGTGCCAACGAGAATGGAGAGGTAGAACCGATACTGCGAGTACCACTGGGGCGCTGCACATACACGTCAGTGACTGACACTTATATAAGAGTAGCCGAGCGCATATACTCACTCCAACCAGCACCAGTAGCCTTCAAGTCGGCCCACCAAAGGCACGTGAAGCCGACCCACTGCGCAATTAGAGCACTCGTAGGCTGAAGCGCGAGGGTCGGCCAGGCGTAGAGAACGGGGGCAGCACCGAGAAAGAGGCGCGAATAGCCCTTGTGCCCTCCGTAGCCAGCAAACTCCATACCCCAGTGCAGAGCACCGAGGAAGGAGAGCATGACTGCACCGTACGTAACTTGAATGTTCAGAGCCTGATCGAGGATGGTCGAGGCGACTCCCGGATCCATGCCGACGTTCACACCAGCAACTGCGAGACCTGCTTGCCTGGCGAGATAGATGACTGTGGCAGCAGTACCGATGTATGGTACACCACCTACGCCCAAGGTTTATTAGCATTAATCCTACGCAGCAGACTTGAGTTACGCACCAAGTAGACCGAAGGCGATGTAGGGCTGGGGAACTGAATACGCCACAGCATTTGTGATACCAAGCTAAACATCATGACCTCATCAGAGCGGTCTATCTCACCCTAGAGAAGTTGGGACTCACGAACGTCTGCTGCGTTGGTGCGACGGTATCGACAGGCAAGTTCCCACCCGCAATCGACCGCGCCAAATCCGCCGCCGAGTTCCCCAACTCCTCCTTTACATTCTGGGCTGCATGCCCCACCGACTGACTTCCCGGCCTCCCAGACACCGAGGATGCGACTCCCCTCGCCGCCAACGGCACTGCGCGCTCAACGAGCTTCTTCGCGATAAACGAATGGACGTTGGGCGGGCGCCTCAGTGAGAGCGGCGCGCGACGCATGGCGGCTGCCCGCGAGACAGACCCGAAGAGAGTATTCATGGCGACGACGGCGGATGAGTTTGAGTTGGGATTGGATGCGTAAAAGAGATATAAACGGGTTTGGATGGGAACGAAGGGCGTCGCATCGTGTGCGCGTTTAAAGCGGGATAGCTGCCCTGACGTCACACGCTCGCGTCACCTGTCGGTGGCCACTCTTCATGCGGTAATGCACTTTCCACATATGGATGCCTCTTATTCAGCCCAACACGTGGGAGAGTCCTTGTCGTGTCTTCTCTCGCAGCCACAGTACATGCTGTGGCTTGCCTTGCAAGACCCCTCAGCATCCTTCAAGAGAATACTCTAAGTATGGCGATATAGAGCTTGCGCGAGATCCCACAACCCAGTTCTCCTCCGAAACTTGCTCCACGAATTTGACGCTATTCTTACGACGCCATCCCAACAATTTCACCCGCATCCAGAACATATCGTGCCCCACCTGACGCTGCGCCATGCATCACACTTCCCATCTGTAATGGGCGCGGATCTTCCCCGCAAGACGGCTTCTTACTCAGCCTAATAAACGCAGCACCTGTACCCAGGACCACAACAACCGCGTTCACAGCAATCATTATTGAGACTTCATTAAGAGGCACGATACATATAGTCTGGTCTGGCCGAGCATACACAAAGGGACTGGGCCATTCCAATGTCAAGAATAGAGGCGCAAGAATAGAACGGAGTTCTTCCTCCCAAACGCGCGACCGAGGATCACTATTTGATGTACAGGTCCATACGATTTCGGGAAGGTTTATCTCGAAGGACATGACTGGATTATCCTGCACATAGAGCGCTCGCCAGTGAGTTCTTCAGTTATTAAGTTCGAGTGGGAGCATGCCCCAGCTGTATCAAGCTATATCAGGATCTAATAGCTATCAGTATTCAATATTCAGGGAAACAGCAGTGGCATAGGCACGAGGAGCCGAGACAAGGGAGCTGTCTGCATACTCCAGATTTGTTGCCTTAAGCTATAAGTCGGTACATGGCCGTAGCTTTCGTCGTGGCCAGCAGCAGTGACAGGCGCCATCAACGGGAGATCAGCATTGGCATCCGGGTTTATTGAATTGAATCATAGCCCAAGACAGCTGAGAGACTCAGCCTAAGGCGGCCAGAGACAAGGCGATCCTGGATGAGACTAAATCCGATGCAGAGGCGACTTGGTACTTGCAGCCTGTCTTTCGCCGAGCCCGTATACTGAGGAGAGGGAGGTACGCTGAGCCTCAGTATGCAGGTGCGGCAACGTATATTACCTTGCGATCCAAAGATGAATCAGAATGGAAGTGAGCTCGTGCTCTGCATAAGGGACAACTGCGGGACTGATCGACCTGATCCACAGTGACAAAGTGGGACGCCCTGGTTTAGCCCACTGCTGAGGAAGGATATGAGATTTCGATGTGCCAAAGCGAGTCGGACACTGGCCGTTTAATGCGGGTTTATACCGAATGTTTCTGTAGGACGCCCTCGGTGGAATATGAGGCGATACCATAGTACGACCGGCAATGTCAAGCTTGATTCAGTCGCCGTAAGGAACCACCATTGCCATGCTGTTGATTGACGACGACGAGCCACATAAGAGGTAATGGACACCCGATAGAGTACAAGCGACATAGAGATGCCGGGAGACTGAGTAGGGCAGGATGACGGATGAAGGTCGGTGCCCACTGCATGCAGGTACTTTACTGTGCTTCTTCCTGTACGAGTCGGTGTCATCCAAGTACTGGGAGTAGCAGCACTCGACAGTGGTATAATCTCCAGAGCAGTACCGAGATCATCAATGTCTTCTCATCTGATCGATGACCATTATGAGGGTCCGCCCAGTAAGTACTGTGTCCTAGATTGCCTGTCAATCATGAACAAGACAACGCGACGGCCAACAGAAGAGCAACCAAGCATGATGGTGGTGGCTAGCAAGAAAGGTGTGGAATGTTCTGGAGAAGACACCCCGCGCCGATAAATCTTGTACGCCTAACTCAGAAATGGACTTCATCAAGTGTAAAGCTCTGGACCCTCTTTGCATTCATATCTAGCATTGCCTTTTCACTAGTCGCGCCATGTCGTCTATGCCCTTGAGCACGGCCAATTGGCATTGGAAGAACAAGAACGTGACGAATTGGGCGAAGACGTGGTTTGAACAGGAGCTGACGACTGTGAGCGCCAAGGGTGACGGGGAAGAGGCGGTTTCGATATCTTCCGTTAGCGATGTGGATGGCGACGTGGAATTGGGTCAGAGGAAATCAAAGTCCGTCCGTTCTACGCGTGTCGTGTGTCTCGAAGTGCTGACATTCAGGCAGACTCATTACGATCTTCGACGTGAAGATCGACCTTGCCTGGACTGGAACTGCCTCAGACGGGACGGAGGTCTCTGGCAAGGTGACCGTCCCGGAAGTGTCTCACGAAAATGTGGTAGACAAGACCTCCGACATCCTGGTAAGTAGAGATCCTTCAGATTCACCTGGCGCATTTCCCGCGACGGGCATCCGACACCATTCACTACGGACAGTTCAGGCATTGACTGTCCTTCAACCTTAGTACGAGTGGAGCCTGTCCACCTCCTCCTCACCCGCGGTTGATGCTGTCTACAAGCTCGCGAAGAGGCGCCTCCCCGAGCTGCTCGAGGTCAAATTCACCGAGTTCTCCAAGGCTATTATCGACAGACACGGACCGGACGTCCAGATCTCCGCCGACGGGAGCCGCGCTGGTACCCCAGGCCCCTCCGCCCCTGCTTCCTCGTCAGGAGGCGCTGCACCGGCGGCCACCAGCACCCAGCTTGCGGCTGAGAGCGCGAATAAGGCTGTCAAGAAGGCTGAGTCCGCTAGGAGCACGACGACAGTCTCAGTAGAGGCTTCGTTCATGGCTGCTGCCGATGACTTGTTCTCTTTGCTTACAGACGAGAAGAGGATACCCGCTTGGTCGAGAAGTCCAGCGCAGGTACGTTAAGATGATCCGAAGTCATTATTCTCTGATACCTATCCTTGACGATCTCTACATAGTCAAAGGCACAGCCTGATACTGAGTACTCGCTTTTCGGAGGAGGCGTGAAGGGTAAATACATCTCTTTGACGCCTGGGAAGGAGATCAAGCAGACTTGGGCACTTCAAAGTCCAACCTGGCCTTCAGGCGAGTCGCTTGTTATTCATGATGGTGGATCCCAATCTGATATACGGGCAATCGCAGGTCACTATGGCACGTTGACGACTACACTGGACCAAGGTTCGGATTCTACTGCACTGAAGCTCACACTGGAGGGTGTGCCCACGGGCGAGGAGGATGAGATCAGAAGAAACTTGGAGGGCTACTAGTACGCATACTTGCCTGTGACTCTGGAACGGTTACTGATTCTTAACATTCCAGCATCCACGGATTCAAATCGATTGGGTACGTACCCGTCCGTATTCGATCCTGGTCGCATAAGCCGCCATTGCCGTCAGCAGAGAAATCGTTCTCTGCCCTGGAAGATCGCTCTCAGCGAGGGCAATCAAAAGCTTTTAGCTCGTGGAGCTTGACAGCAGTCACCGCTGTAGTCATTTTCTTCTTAGGGATGGCCGTTCCTTATTTCTCTCGACGTTTTCTGTAAAAGCCTGCGTATGGAGTACTCATTATGTCTTCGTGGTTCTTCTACAGGTTGGGCGCAGTTCTTTAGGCCATTCGATTACCGAACAGTGTGGGCGAATTGGGCGGTTTCGTCGGGTATAGAGAAGTTACACACCAGAAATGTACGGACAACATGCGCGATCAGCAATTTAATGTCAGTTTGCATCAAGCTCTCACCATTCATTTATGGTCCCCGTCGTCGTAGATAGCAATGATATGGCTAGAAACACGACATGGAGGGCAAAAACATATTTCGTGTTGCCCCGCCTTTATAGCGCGTTGCCGGAAATAGTAATCCAATTAGGGGTTCCCACCAGCTAATTAGAGGCTTCGATTCTTCCGTTCGTCCAGCTCAACGGTCGCCGTCACTGCGCTCTCTCCCTCTTGCCTCCCGTCCCTCTTTACTTCACTTCTGAACGTTCTCAGTCTAGCTATACACGATGGCGACGCCTACTCCTGAAGAGACCCGTGCTCAGTCTTATGTCGGTTTCGACACTATTACCGAGCAGATAGAGCACAAGCTCTTGAAGCGCGGTTTCCAGTTCAACGTCATCGTCGCTGGTGAGTGTGTTTCATGTTTACGTGGCAGGGTGAAGCTGATGGGGTGGAATGTGTATAGGGCAAACTGGGCTCGGAAAGTCGACTATGATCAACACCATTTTCGCGTCGCATTTGATTGATTCGAAAGGGAGGAAGGAGGCGGACGAGCCTGTCAGGCAGACGACGGAGATTCAGGCTGTTTCACATGGTACGCGGTTTGAATTGGTTACATGTGCGGAGGAGGTGAACGCGTATTTGCCTGGTAGTCATCGTCGAGAACAAGGTCAAGCTGCGGCTGAACATCGTCGACACACCGGGGTACGGCGACCAGGTTAACAATGAGGACTGGTGCGTCTGTTCTCCTTCGTTGTTTCAAAGCTTTTACTCACCTGCTCATGACGATACTCCGCATATAGCTGGGACCCCATCATCAAGTACATTAAGGACCAGCACAGCGCGTACCTCCGCAAGGAGCTTACCGCTATGCGCGACCGCCACATCCAGGACACGCGTATCCATTGCTGCCTGTACTTCATTAACCCCACTGGCCACTCGCTCCGGCCCATTGATGTCATCGTCATGAAGAAGCTCAGCGAGGTTGTGAACGTTGTCCCCATCATTGCCAAGTCGGACTCGTTGACGCTTGAGGAGAGGGAGATCTTCAAGCAGAGGGTCAGTACTCCATGGTTTCTATGTGATAAGGACTCTGCTCATAGAAGACACAGATCCGGGAGGAGCTTGTGTACCACAACATCCGTCTGTACCCATTCGATACGGAGGAGAACGACGAAGAGGAAGTTCAGATTAACGAACAGATCCGGGTACGGTACATGCCCTCCCGGTTTTGCATTTGACTGACATGGTCCCGCAGAACATGATTCCTTTTGCCGTCGTGGGCTCCGAGCGTAATGTGATTATTGATGGCAAGACCGTCCGTGGCCGAAAGAACAGATGGGGTGTTGTCAATGTCGAGGACCCGGCACACTGCGAATTCGTTCATCTAAGGAATTTCCTCACAAGGTCCGTTTCCATTTATATGGTTGATCCGCTGTCACAGGTCGCAGTATGCTGACACACGGCCTGTCATACAGGACTCATCTACAGGATCTTATCGAGACGACGGCTCAGATCCATTACGAGGCCTTCCGGTCCAAACAACTACTTGCTCTCAAGGACCAGGCGAACCCGCGCCCGGCGCCGGCACAGACTGGCAGCACCATGTCCTGAGCTCCCAGGAGCAGGTTATATATACCATACCATCTTTCTTGGGACCTGGAGCAGCGCCAGTGGGATGGCATCTAAAAGGCTTTTATTATACCGTACCCCTTTCTAGTCTGTTTCTTCCTCCGATGGACGCGACTCTCCCTCGTTGACAGGATAATGTACTGCACGTACGCTTGCTGTTGTTCTTGATAACCGACCACGCTCGTTTGGAATTTTAGGTATTCTAGTGTCCCCGCCTGTGCAACCGCATACGCATTGCCATCCGCATCTGATGAAACAGACGGCGACATTAATTCGGCGGTGCTGTGGTGGATGAAATCGATGAAAGCGCGGGGAAACCACGACGGGGGCTGGTGGGTCTGGATTGGTCCGTCGGGTACCAATCTTGGCTGTCCTCGGTGCCCAATCCGGTAATTTCCCGGCCAATCCGCTGACGACTCACGATCGGTTCGGAGGCGCACGGCACGGGTGGCTGATGTCAGAATGCTGAGCGAGACAGCCGGCAGAGGACCGCTGGGAGTGCTCTGCGATGCGAGTTTCCTCCCGACCATATCTTCATCCCATGCCGGCGTCTGCGCTACTTTCTTCCTTCTAACTCTACGACGTTCATGTTTGAGAAACGCTCAGGCCTCGGGGCCTGGTACGACAAGTTTTCTGCTTTCGACGTCGCCCAGCTCTTCTCGCGAACCAGGAAGATCGGGCCTCCTCGGAAGGTGCACGTAAACGAGGATCTACCACCAGACTACCATGACCACAAGGGGAGGATTAAGAAGGAGCATGTGTATGTTTCGAATCAGGTCATTACTTCGAAGTATACCGTTATTACCTTCCTGCCGCGGAATCTCTTGGAGCAGTTCAGGCGTGTCGCGAACATGTGCGTGCCTTGAAAGCTATGCAGGTTCATAACACTAATGCCATTATAGCTTCTTCCTTGCCATCGCTATCCTACAGTTCTTCACGATATTCTCAACCATCAGCCCGGGTCTTGTCATTCTACCCTTGATCATTGTCATCGGTATCACAGCTTTGAAGGACGGGTACGAGGACATCAAGCGCCATCAGTCAGACCAACGCGTCAACTACACCCTAGTGCGCGTGCTGGATGGTGGCGAGTGGTCAAATTCAAATGCCACCGCCGGGAAGGAGAAGACATTTGTGCGAGGGATCTTACCCGGCTCTCGGAGAAATCGGAAAGCGAAGAAGGGCGGAGAGGCGCAGAACCTGGACACGGAGAACCTGGAGCACGCCGCCCCTCCTGAGGCTCTTCAGGCTCAGGATCAGACTCTGGACGCCAACGAGCCGGACATCGAGTTCGATGATGATCACTCTGTCCGTACCGGCGAGACCAGCCACCATAGTCACCACCTCTTTGGTCAACATCACTCTCAGATGCCCCACTGGAAGAATACCATATGGGAAGATGTACGTGTTGGTGATATCGTCAAGCTGAAGGGCGACGAATCATTTCCCGCGGATATTCTCGTCTGTGCCACGTCGGACGATGAGAACGTCTGTTACGTCGAGACGAAGAACTTGGACGGAGAGACTAACCTGAAGTCGAGGAACGCGGTGCCGGCTCTCACGCGTCTGCGTTCCGCCTCAGCTTGTGCGAGCAAGACCAACGCGTTCCATGTCGAATGCGACAGGCCGGATGTTAACATGTACAAATTCAATGCCGCTGTTGTGACCAAGGAGGGCAAGTATCCTGTCGACCTTCAGAACGTCCTTCTTCGTGGCACGGTTTTGAGGAACACCGAATGGGTCATTGGCGTCGTCCTATTCACCGGTACGGACACGAAGATTGTACTTAACTCCGGTAATGCGCCTAGTAAGCGGAGCAAAGTCGAGCGTCAGATGAACCCTCAGGTGTAAGTTATCGAAATATATTCTATGGATGTGACTTGCCTAATTCACATGACTTCCAGCTTCATCAATTTGATCCTCCTTGTAATCATGGCCGTTGTGTGCGCTATAGTCGACGCAGTCCAGGAGCAGAAATATTATCCGTTGAACGCGCCGTGGCTATACGGCGACACCGCGTCAGATGATAACCCGCACATCAATGGGCTCGTTACCTGGGCGTTCGCTCTTATCACGTAAGTCCATCTACTAATTGCGCGAATTCAATTGATGAACATGGTATATGCACCCCCTAGCTTCCAGAATATCGTGCCCATTTCCCTTTACATTTCTATTGAATTCGTGAGGACGTGCCAAGCTATCTTCATCTACTTCGACAAGGAGATATACTACGAGAAAACCGGGACACCTACTCTTGCTCGGAGTTGGAACTTGTCGGATGATCTGGGCCAAATTGAGTACATATTCTCGGACAAGACTGGTACCTTGACCCAGGTGAGGAGTGGTGCCATTGTTCATGCCAGTCGTCATTCACTAACGACCCCTTACAGAATGCTATGGTCTTTCGACAGTGCTCTGTCAACGGCAAGGTATACAAGGGCGATGAATCTAGCGAAGACCCCCTAGATAAGGTCTCCCTCATCGACGGCAAGCCGAACGCTGGTACATTCGATGTTCCTCTCGCAAGCCCCCGCTCATCCGGATCAGGCTCAGGTCTCAAACAGGATAAGGCAGACAGTCAGTCTGTGCCCTCGACTATCGAGGCCAAGAACGTGAAACTCTCCGCGCAGGTCCTCAATCATTTCCGCGACTCTGTTTTGCGAGAGGATCTGGACCATGCAGTTCATGCCGCCCCGGATTCCGAGCAGGCGCCGCGTGCGCGCGCTCTAAACGGATTCTTCTCGGTCCTGTCGCTTTGTCATACGGTGCTGACAGCCGAGGACAAGGAGACTGGCGCTATCGAGTACAAGGCTCAGTCACCGGATGAGGCGGCCCTTGTGCAGGCTGCCGCGGATGTTGGATTCGTATTTCGCGGTCGTGATCGTGAAGTCCTGCTCTTACAGACTCCGTTCTCGGCTGAGCTCGAGCGATATGAGCTGCTGAACATCTTGGACTTTACGAGCGCGCGAAAGCGAATGAGCGTCGTTGTGCGAAAGCTGGATGATGAGGATCGGAGGGTATTCTTGCTTACTAAGGGCGCCGATAACGTCATATTCGAGCGACTGCGCGCTGGTAATGACGAGTTGAAGAAGGAGACGGAGCGGCATCTGGATGCTTTTGCGAGCGAGGGTCTGCGGACGCTGACACTAGCGTACAAGGTCATTCCTGGTCAGTATCGGTGTTTCTTTCCTGACGGCTCGCATGCTGACGCTGTACAGAGGAGGAATATGAACCATGGGCACATCGATACCAGGAAGCTACTGTTGCAATGGAAGATAGAGAAGGCACAATCGAGGCTGTCTGCGAGGAGCTCGAGCGTGACCTGCGTCTTCTGGGTGCAACCGCTATTGAAGATCGATTGCAGGATGGCGTGCCAGAGGCCATAGCGGACCTGAAGCGTGCTGGCATTAAGGTTTGGGTTGCCACTGGCGATAAGCTCGAGACGGCTATTGGTACGTCTTATTTATGATGAAATCTGTTGAAACCAGTGACTGACTTCAATTCAAGCCATTGGATACAGCACGAACTTGATTGCGCGGGACTCAAACATTATCGTAGTTCGCGGAGGCGATAAGTCGGTCTATCAGCAGTTGCTCAACGCTTTCGAACAGTTCTTCCCGGAGTCGGATATCCTGGAGGACGAGAATGTGGTGAATTACGGACGCAACGGGGACGGTACATATCCCCTCCAACGCGTCAATACGGGTGTCTCGTCTCTCGTTGGGCACGACAACGGAGAACGTCCGGGTGGTTTTGTCTTGGTCGTAGATGGTGCTGCCCTGACTCAGGCCTTCTCGGACGTCGAACACAAGACCTTGCTTCTTAAACTGGCTATCAAGTGCGAGGGTGTTATCTGCTGTCGAGTCTCTCCGCTACAGAAAGCTCTCGTCGTCAAGCTGGTTAAGGAAGGTCTGGGTGCTATGACTTTGGCTATCGGAGATGGTGCGAACGATGTTAGTATGATACAGGTACGTGTGGTTTGCATCCTAATTCTTCTCTTCGTTAATTGGGCATTTGCAGGCGGCTGATGTCGGAGTCGGTATCTCGGGTGAAGAAGGTCTGCAGGCCGTCAACTCTTCCGATTATGCTATCGCGCAGTTCCGGTTCCTCAAGCGACTTATTTTGGTGCATGGTCATTGGTCGTACGCTCGCAATGGGAATCTGTATGTTGGCAGTCTTATACATGTTGGTGACACGGAACTGACTGAATTACAGGATCGTCAACTTCTTTTACAAGAATATTGTTTGCATCGGTGTTCTTTGGTGGTTCCAAATCTACTGCTCCTGGAGTTCCCAATAGTAAGCCTCTTCAATCCATTTTTTCCTGTCCGTCCTCACTCTTGGTTCAGCGCCTTCGAATATACCTATGTCTTGTGGTGGAACACCTTCTTCACCATCGCCCCTGTCATCGCCATCGGGTTGTTCGATCGGATCGTCGGTTAGTAGCTTGTCTTCTTGGTGTATGCCAATTTGAGCCTCATACCAAGGTGTCTTTAGATGATCATGTCCTAATGGCGCTTCCGGAGTTGTACCACTATGGCAGGGAAGGATACTGGTTTAGTACCAAGCTGTTCCTGACCTACGTGTTAGATGCAATGGTGCAGGTAAGCATCACGCATCTAGTTCAGGTGGATGCTTCTAACGCATCTCTTTTATGAATAGTCCGCTATCATATTCTTCTTCATACTGTACAGCTATAACACCACTACCGCTCGCCCCGACGGTTACGTGGTTGCGCAGTATGAGTTCACTACTGTCATGGCTGTAGCTGCTGTTATGGCGGCTAATCTCTTCAACGGCATGAACACCGGAGTATGGACAGGATGGGTCTTCTTCGCCGTCAGCATAGGTATCGTTCTGGTCTGGGCTTATACGGTGGGCACCTTAGTAGTGATCCTCCTGTCCTCACTAATGCGCGCTTTCAGGCCATATATTCCGTTATCTCGCCTGGCTGGTTTGCTACGGGCGTATACGGCAACGACCATTATCTCTTCCACTCGGCGCTGTTCTGGTTCGGCGTTGTTCTCACTGTCCTCCTGGCGCTGGCTCCTCGATACATTGCGAAAGCCTACAAGTTCAGCTTTGCTCCTGATGACGTATCGATAATGCGTTGGGCACTTAAGCAGGATCCGCACCTGGACCTTGAAACTGCCCACCATGAGCGCGCTGCTGGTCTCAGCAACATGCGGCGCCCAGTTTCTCGAGCTTCCAGCATGTCGAACTTGTCTGTCCGCCCTCCGCCTTCAGTGGATCCAAGAGGTAGCCGTACAGATATGTCTACTGGGATGCGATCAACACATCGCGGCTTCGACTTCGCCACGGAGGAGGGTGGCGTGGCCATCCGTCGTATGCAGAGCAATCTGTCGGAAGTGCGACAGAGTCAACTGATTAATTCATCGTCTACGAAGCGGAAGAGAGCCGGATCCCTGGTATCGACACTGCGCCGTGGATTGCGCAAGAAACCCTCTACACCACCGAAAAGTCGGCCATCTAGTTAGCGAGGACATCTTCGTGATACATCATCCATCCTCTTGATTATTTCGTTCGGAGCGTCGTAGCCATTGTCCACTGCGTTTCGTTGCTCATCAGTAGCCCATGCTTATTTATTATACGTCACGATGCTATGATATATCGGACATCTGGTCGCTGTTGTAACATTACATAGTATACTTAGAGAGTAAATAATGCACTTGGATAGCATACAGTCAAATGGAGTGCATGTCCGAGTAGATTTCACGTGGCTGAGACCGAGGTGATAAAATTTTCGGCAACGCGTCTGGGCAATTTCCTATGTCTGCCTGAGGGCTCCAGACTTTCGCGAACGCGCTTAGTGCCCTTTGCAGGACTGCTGGGCGGCGGCGAAATGTCCGGGACATCCTCGTCTTCGGACTCCAGCGGGTAGTCAGACTCTTCAGTGTCGACTATTGCTTTTGATTTCACTGTTCGCTTTGTACGTTTCTTCTTCCTGTCACTGTGGCCCTGCTCCTCCACATGGCAGACTTCCACAGCTGTGCCAGCCCGAAGAAGAACGTCTGTCCAGAGCTGCAGTCGACATAAGTATCAAAGTGTATAGAAATCCAGTGTTCGACATGCCTTCTGGTTCTCTTGCAATTTGTCCCCCGGACCTTTCACCTCTACAAACTTACACTCCCGTAATTCCGTGTTCCATACGATGAGATCGGGAACACCGCCTCCACGACCAGCGTAGTCTTCGCACAGCAGTCTGCAGATTGTAGAAAGCGCCTTTCCGCCAAGGTACTACAACAGACAATCAGGAAACGCCACTCGATACGTGCATGCCCGCCTACCTCCACGATCTCCAATAAATCTTGCTTCGGGAAGACATCCCACCGAACTCCGACACACCACGTCCCGCTCAGGCGGTGCTCATCATCTACCTTTCCCAACAGTTTTGGAGCCTCCCCCGCTTCGATCAACGCCAGACGCTCATTGATAAGATCCTCCCGCGCAAAGAAAAAGCTATCCTCGGCGATATCCAAGGGTGCGGACTGGTACGGCGTCTCAAAGGCACCCGGGATGTCGGCGAAGATGATATCCCAGAAGAGCAGGCCAAAGAGTGTGCGCACGATGCTGCCTTCGCTGTGATACCTGCAGGGCGGGAAGTTCAGTACAGCACTGGATATATCAAAAGGATGAGAAGGGGCATACCCGCGATAGCCCAAGCTTTCGTAGTACTGCAGAGCAAGTACCTCGACAGTGACCTCTTCTTGGTCCCGTCCATACCAGATAGACTTGCCGACCCATTTCTCGCTCTTACTCAATGCCTTCCCGAACACAGGCTCATTCTCGTTCTTCATCTGCGAGAACGGTAATGTCTGCTGCGTCATCCCGCTCTCCTCCTTCCTCGCGGCCATTACCCTATTCAACAGCCTCCCGGTCTGATCCAGCGCCAAGCTCGCCGCCCTATGCCTGACTCTCACTCCTGTTGTATGCACCTCTTCGCTATTCCTCAGCTCGCCCTCGCAGGAGTGCCTTTCGTCCGCCGGGATCTTGAGGCGCTTTTCAAGGGTCGTAAGCCGTCGCGTTAGTTTCGGGCGATAAACTGGCAGCACAAATCCAGCTCAGACGAAAATTCACAAAAGGAAACCCCGACGAATACACACCGAGATGCGTGTCACAATCCTCCAGCGCCTCAATCACCGCATCCATCGCCCTCTCACTCGTCTCCCGATCCTTCGGAAAATGCGTCATCAGGATCAACGCCCTCCGCTCATGCCACTGGCCTCGCTTGCCCCTGCGCCACCGTCTCTGAGCCAGGAGCTCCTCGAGCACGCCAAGCTCGGCCTCGTACTCGTGCAACAGCCCCAGCGCCTGTGCGCCCTTGTAGATGATACGCGTTAGGATGTGGCCGCAGTCGAATCTCTCCAGGCCCCCCGCGCGCTCTTCTTCCTCCGATTTCGCTGCAACAAGCATCTTCCAACGGGGATGAACATCCTCAAGTATGGCTTTCATCTCTCTGGCCGCCTGCATGCGGGGGCTCTCCTTCGGATCTTCCGCCTCCTTGCCAAAGCCTACCGAAGTGCCTTTCCCCTTGACGGGGCTCGAGTGCGTGATTGTATTAGCTCTCGCTGCGGTAGTACTGCGCCCACGGGATGAAGTACTTGCTGTACCAGGCGCTGCGCCAAGAAGCTCGTCAACTTGTGCCTCCAAGAAGAGCGCATTTTCGTATGCCAGTAACTCTTCTCTTGTCAGCCAGATGTCGCGGGTGCGTATATAGCCAACGCTGTTATAGATACGCTTTCGCGCTTTAGCCAGGATAGACTCGGTCAGAAGGGTTGGTGAATATTGTGTGCTGTTTGAATATGCCAAATCAGGTGGATGTAGTCAGAAAGTGCGGAAAGGACAGACCTTCGAAGGTAAACCAAGTTGACTCGGCGGAATAAGTGGGATACTGGTGTACATATGCGTATACAGGGTCCGAGCATGTCAAGTGCCATACGCCGCAGCCGCTCGGTCTGTAATTTCATCTTGTTGCTCCAGGAGCACGGCAGCTTGGTCTGACGGAGATTCTCGGCTTTCGCCTTGCCATGTGACTTCGACGTGAAAGAGGGAAAGAGGGTCATCTGACTGGATGCTGAGGACATGAGTGCCTCTATAAGTGAAGCTCGCTGCATCGGCGTAGAATAAGAGTTACTCGCGATCGAAACAAACTTGAGTAGAAGGCAGACCGACCTTGTTGTCGGCCTTGACCTTCATCTGAGTTGCAAGTAGCTTCAGCTGAGCGACGGTGAGGCATTCCAAGAGTTCCAGCAAGGTTGCCTGGCTGTCGTCCTCCGCCAAAAGTCCCAGATCCTCATCGGTGTTAGTTGGCGCCGTCTCAGAGCCTTCTTGTTTCGATGGACCAGCCGTAGGTTTCGAGTCCTGACTGCTATCTAAAGTCAGATCGACGTGGTCATCGACGGTCAAGTCGATGATTTCTGGCTGCTCCTCTTTGACCTCGACTTCTTCCTTAGCAGGCTGTTGGTGCTTAGGGTCGCTACAAAGTTCTCTTAGGGCGTCCCGAATAGTGTTCTTGTTACCTAGTTCGTACTCATAATTGAGGTACTTGAGGCCATGCCATTTGGCGGATTTGCGCAGGAGGAGACGGATGAACAGATATCGAGCATTATCTGATGTACATGGCGGGTTTCAGACAAACGAATACATATACTTCTTGTTTGCAGCAGGCAAAGATAATGGACGCACATTGTAGCTTATTGTATCTCTCAAAACATTCTAGCTCTGGGCGAATGAACAGGTGGGCTTCGTATTCTAATACTATGGCAAGCATTTCTGATATATGTTAATACCGTCAGGAGTATGACCAGTAGAGAGTAGTAGAAAACTCACTTTCAAACAGCTCAACGTACATTGACTCTCGAGGGTGATTTTGTAGCTTCTCCTCTTCCTTGCTATCCACGCAGTTGTCTTCCGGTTTAATCCAATCTCCAGAGGCGCTGTTGTCGTCGAGGGCGTCATCTCCGGACCAAAAGACGAGGTTCTGAATGCTCAACGCCGTTGGTGACCCAGGAGACATTGTGCCGAGTGGCAAGAAGGAAAGGGTGTAATCTTGCCTACACTTCGCGGACCCCTCTCGCGTCCGAGACCACACGTGACCGTAAATTGTGGCGGCTACTCTTCGTCCACGCCATCCAAATCTGCGACCTCGCGTCCACAAATATGAACTGCTCTCGATCTCTGCCACTGCGCTTCTTGTCATGCTGGCCCTCGTCACTGTTGGCGAGGAGTGCCTTGCCCAAGGCCGCTGTACGCCATAACTCTACCTCTGCAGTTTCGCAGGCGGCAAAAGAGAACCTGAGTTGGCCGGAGTACCTTGCGATCCGGAAGGGCAAGCGAAGATGGGAGACGGTACGTCGGCTGCTTTAATAAATTCTTTCTTTTGTATGCTTATGAGTAGTTGATGGCTGCTAGGCCGTTACAATTCCTTGCACATTCCTCGGGTTCGCAGGAGGTATACTATACTTTGGAAACCTTGAGACGGATGCCTCAAAACCAATTATGGTGACTTTCATCTTCATTCATTCGTGGCGAAAAGCGCTATAGCCATTCATATATCTCTAGGGCATTGACCCATTCTTTTTCTACGGCTTTGCAACCATGGGCTGCGCCGGTACGTAGAGGCCATCCTGCCCAAGTTCAATAATTTTTCACACTTCTCCAGGATTTGGATATCTCATGGGCCCTACCATTGGATCTGCGATATGGAGGACAACACATCGCCGGACAATGGCCCTGATAGAAGCCCGTGACCGGGAGTTCCACAAACACATCGTCAAAAACAGAGTGGACCCGGCTGCGCAGACGGCGACAAATCCAGTGCCCGACTTCTACGGTACGTATCAACCCCTCTCATTGCTCTGACAATCTCTGAACAAGAATGATATGTGTTAGGCGAAAAGATCGGTTCCCTGCACAGTTACAGACAGGTGGGTATTGCTTTGGTTCTGCTGTGAGACACTATCTAATCGTATCTATAGTGGCTGAGAGATCAGGCGAAGTACAAGCGCAAGGCGGAGTGGCCGGAAGATGTATAGCATCAGCTGCTGTCATCTTGACTTCCCACTCCATTAGCTTCACGACCTCTACTTGCTTAGTGCGCAGAGAGCAATGAACCAAGGAGACGCATGTGCAGGCTCACCAACTTCGGAAGGACCACTGTTTTTCCTGCAGGCTAGTTCGTTTGAAGAGAGATTCCAATTGTAATATTTGCACGTATGGATACAGGATCAGATGGCCTCGACCATCCATCCTCCTGGTTCGTTGCGCCTGCCCAAACAGCGGGCATTATGTGCAACTATGCTGACATTGATCGGATACAACTAGTACCTAGACTAGTTTCTATTACATCGGTTGTCTAGGGTGAGATCAAGCAAGCGCAGGTGCGCTATAATACGGAGTCCATGGCGATAACAGGTTCGCTGAAAGGTGCCAAGCTCCTGACTAGCAGGTGTAGAAAGTGAAACGTACTCCTGTACGTACGATGAGGGTGCTGTACAAGCATGCAGGTACAACTGATTATCATTTAGTCGGAAAGCGTTCTGGAGAATTTTGCATACGCAAGTGGTGCAAGAGGGCGATCAATACGAAGCGAACGACGAATAAGTTACCACAATCCTCAAATCCCCGGAGTATCACGAGAAAAGATCGGACGGCCCACGGAGGACCAGAATTCGAACAGGCGCATAACGAGCATCCCAGTCGTCAAAGCATGAGGTAAACGTGAACGTCTTCATTTGAGCCCAATGAACGACGTCGGCGACAGTATAGCGCGCTTCTGAGGAGACGGCATGACGACCACCGGGCGCTCGACGAGGCAAAAGCGCGGTATGACGCCCTTCTCAGCATCATACCGCCCGACGCGCTGCACGAGGCACCACTCGTCCTCGTACTCCTCGAGCAGCCGCAGCGTCTCCCCGTTCTGGATGGACAGCTCATCGTCCATCGAGGGCTGGAACGTCGTCACCACCGTCATGAGACGGGGGAGTTTGGTCGGGGTCTTGGAGAAGGGGTTTGACGAGGTCTTCGAATCCGGGGCCTTGAACGGCA
The DNA here is from genome assembly GCA_004369045.1 of Heliocybe sulcata. Classification (NCBI taxonomy): domain Eukaryota; kingdom Fungi; phylum Basidiomycota; class Agaricomycetes; order Gloeophyllales; family Gloeophyllaceae; genus Heliocybe; species Heliocybe sulcata. Next base: position 98,679 of record ML213505.1, on the reverse strand, counting down.
CCATCTGGTGGCTGAAGGAGGACGAGCGCGGGCTGGGCTCAGGAGGAGGTATCGAGAGCGAGCTTTGCGAGACGTGCTTGAGCTTCAGAGACGCAGGCGGCGTTGGCGGCGTGGGTATGCTGAACTTGCTGGTGCGGGGCGCAGGCGGGGGCGGCATTGAGAGTATGGAAGCCGTTGACAACTTCTTCGGAGACAAAGGCGGAGGAGCAATCTCCTTCTCCCGATCGAGAGGGATCACCTGCGTGTACGGCTTCAGCTTCTCCGGCATCTCGTCCGACTCCTCATCCGAGCTGTCGTCGATGCTCTTCGTGTCGTAGTGCACGTAGATCGTGGGATTCACTTGCGGGACCCAGTTCACCCCTGCGGAGTGTGAAGGGATGGCAGGAAAGAGAACGGCCTTCTCGGGCTGCCGAAGGTCAGCTTCCAAGTCGCGCGTCTTGGCCTCTGTAGAGGCAGGGAATGTGGTGGGTGCATTCTTGGTCGACCGTGCGGAGGCTGCATTTCGTCGTCTGCGCCTCCATGCTACCACCTTCCAAGCGACGAAACCTGAGAGCTGAATTAGGACCGCGTCTCATAAATATAGTTAAAAGACTGTACCCAATACTATAATACCGAGAACAGTGACGACGGCTGCCAGACTCTTCGTAGAGATCGGAAGTTGGTACACCTGGTGGCGTTCGGCAGGCGTAGCTTCCGGCGCACTGCTCTGGGACGCAGCCGCGGAAGCAGAGGTGCCTTCCTGAGGCGAGCGTCGCTCAAGTTGCTGAGCGAGGCCGCGCTCGTGGTGGCGAGGACGAGGCACGGCGATGATGGCCATGAGTTTTACAATACAGGGAACCGTAAAAAAGAAAGGAAGTGGGTCGATACCACACGCACACTCCAGACACAGGGGAAGGGCGCTGGAGGGGATGCAATTCCCATCGTGAGGGCTGTATATACCTGTATATGCTCCGCGGACAGGAATGTGATGTGATTGATATATGTGGGAGGACCTACAGTACTCCTTGATGCCCGCGTTGATGTCGGTGGGGCAGATGTCCAACGGGCAGATGTCAAACGGGCTTCAGGGCGCACGTCAAGCCAGCGAGTCCTTGGATACAGGCCCGAGAGTTGACGGGGAGCGCATCAATGAGCTCAGCCGTCTCATCTAAGTGGTAGCAGGCCCAACGCACTTAGGGGTTCGGCCTAAGAGCGCATACATCCTACTAAGTAGCACAGCACTGATAGTGGTTCCTATAGCAACCAAAAGAAAGCCGGCGAAATGAGACTCTGGGGACCGTGCATTGGAAGCCGATGAGATGATGACACGGACCCTGTTGCATTCCAATCCTTGATTGCACAGAATAGATGGGCTATATCTGCAGAGACTAACTTTCTCACTCATCCAGGTATTAGCGCCGTTAGGCTGCCATAGAGTTGATAGTGTATATCTCTGTACCGGGTCGCCGGACACTAGTGTAGGCAGACATAGCCCCTCAACATTCCCGGGTTCCCCAGTAGATGTTATAACCGTAGCAGCTTTCTTGTATATGGAATGCTACTGGTGGATGCCCAAGACCAAGGGCCGAGATTGCACACCTTTCGCATGCAGCTTGGAAGGCTGTCATCGTAGGGAGCCCATGCCTGCCATGAGCGACACGGCGCGACAGGTGCTAGCGCAGCCAAAGGGCCGTCGCAGAGCCCCAGATTGCCTGAGGCTTCGTGACAGGAAGACCTCGTTAGACGGGAGGGGAGAAATGCGAGCAGTTTGCGCTGTAGAGTGCTGGAGGTGCGATGCAGCGGATTCCTTCAAATGCATGGATCGGGAGATAAGGCGACTATGAAGACTGCCCAGTTCCTATCAGGGCCGTGATCCGCGTGTCAAATCCTTCGCTACGGATAGGCATCTCTGGGGTGTGGAAGGGATTCTTCATGACAGCATCCGCATAAGCCTCGTAGACCTTTTGTAGGACCGTTTCTGCGGTCATCTCCGTCAGAGAAGTAAGCAGGACGAATTTTGTCCCTTCAACAAGGTCAAATATAGTCCAGCAAGTGTGAAAGTTAAGAACGTAGCCTCACCCGTCGCTGTCAGTAAAATCGTCATCTTGAACGACTCTCCTTCAATGACTTGCGCACCGGAACTGGATCCTGTGGGCGACAGCCGGCTTGTGATGGCGTGTATACCGTGTAGGGTACCAGCGAGGACAAGATACTCATTCGAGGTCAATTGTGCTAGGCCATCTGCAGCACGCTAAATCATCTAGTGCGATGCTATGCACCATAATTTGGGCGCACCTGCGAAATTGCGCTGGTAAACAAGACCTCCGGCTTTATTGATCACCTATCCGCAATACATTCTTGTCAGACAATGCAGACCGAGGTTAACTGCGGACTGACCCAAAGCCCGAAGATGGCCATGGTGGTCAGCTTGCAACCCGGTGGCTAAGCATCGCCCCCGCGTCAGCGATGGCACTTGCATCCTCTCCTCGACGACGCGACCTTCCTCTATGCCTGCTGCTTCTCCTTTCCATTCTTGCGCTACCCTCTCTGACATGGCAGGCCTCAGTATTGGGTGAACGTTCTCTTGATGCCCTCTCATCCGACGCGATCTCGCTTCTCGTGTCCACCCCAGACCCGGTCAAGAACATAGACCCAACGAATCCAACGTCTCATCTTTCGAAAATTCTAATTCCGCGGCCGCGTTCGTGCTCGGTTCCTTAAGGACGAGTTTCGTAACTGACCGTGTTGATTAGCGGACACGGAGAATAGTACCATTGTGCGGAACTACATAATTTCCACTCTCAGGGCTTTGAAGTGGGATGTGGAAGAGGATAGCTTCATTGGCGAGACACCATATGGCTCAAAGAATTTCACGAATGTGATCGCGACGAAAGACCCGTCTGCGGGGCGGCGTGTCGTCCTTGCTGCTCACTTCGACAGCAAGTTCTTTGCGACGTATCCGCAGAATCAGGTACGCAGCCGCTTTATTCTTGAATCCAAGTTCTGCCTCTAATTACAGCTGTCCTTTCACTTTGTCAGTTTGTAGGAGCAACAGATTCAGCAGCTCCTTGCGCTATGATGCTTGACCTAGCTGAGGCACTCGACCCGTTACTCGACGCACGCAAGCAGCGCCTAGAAGACGGCCTTGAAGATGACGAGGACGTCGCAGACACTACCCTGCAACTCCTATTCTTCGATGGGGAAGAAGCGTTCAAGGACTGGACAGCAACAGATTCTGTATACGGGGCCAGGTACGGACTGCTATATCATTTGCCTCAAGGGGGCCTAGGGGCTGAACAGATGAACCCTCTAGACACCTCGCAGAAAGGTGGTCGACGAGCTACATCTCCCCGCACACCAAGCGCCGTCTGCTCAGACCTTCGGAAACTGAAATCTCAACAGTAGAGCACCTTATCCTCCTGGACCTCCTCGGGGCCCCGCATCCGCTCATCCGCTCAGCTTTCCTCGACACTGCCTGGCTCTTTGATGCCATGATATCCGCTGAGCGACGGCTATTCGACACTGGCTCATTTGCATATGGCGATGACGAAGGAAGCTCCTTGACGAGCTTCTTCCTTCCCCGCAGAGAGGGAGACGGGAATTACGGATATATTGAAGACGATCATGTGCCTTTTCTAAGGAAGGGCGTGAGCGTGCTACATATTATTGCCAGCCCCTTTCCCCGAGTTTGGCATACGCTGGGTGTAAGTGCTGACTACACTCTGCTGTCGATCCCTATAATGACCTCATTCACAGGACGATGCCTCGGCCCTCGACATCCCCACCATGCGCCGATGGAACTTAATCCTCCGGGTCTTCATGGCCGAATATCTCGGTCTTCAGCCTGAAACGAAGGCGCCACGATCGGACGATGGCCAAGCTCATCAGTCTGTGGCGCACTCCGAGCTGGTGAGCACATTTGCTGTGATGGAGTGGTCATGGCGACTGACGCTCTCCTCTCCGGTAACTTTCGACCAGTAGACTGTGACATGAGGGCGTTTTTCAGGGACTACCGTTATCGTGCCGTACAAAAAATGTAGTTGCGTTTGTTATAATTCGGACGGCAAAGGCTGTTACATTGGGACAATGCCGCACATACAGCAGCAAACAACAGCGAAACATATCATGACGCTAACAGCAAGTATGGTCCAACAAGGAGGCAAGGAAAAGGGACTGTTGACCAGGCCGAGAGAGCATCTTGATAATAGGGAGACACACGTGTCTCCACGAAGGCCTAACCGTTCCTCTTGGCAGATGGCGTACGCAGGGATCCGAAATTTAAGACCGAAGCAACGACTTGTAATGCTTGATCAGAGCCGATGCATCTGTCGCAATCTGTAGCAGAATGAATCCCAGGTCCATGGTACTGATATTAATGAAGTTGATCAAGCATGAGCGTGTGCGCACCTTCTGATTCTCCAGACCCTCGTCAAGTCGTGCCTTTGCCTTCTTCATGAGTCGCCGGCGGGATTTCACCCGCTCTTCTTCATGGGCTTCCACTAACAATGAAGGCGCGTATCCGTGAGTACAGCCTTCTGACGAGGATATCTACTCACGCATAGAGCTTGCGGCATCAATCTCTTCGGATCGCCTTTGCGAGAGGTCATCGAAGAAGGGAGGATACAGAGACAGCAAAGAATGAACGGCCTCCTACAGCAACTGTTTCGCAAGTATACTTCCCGCGGTGAAATGACGCACGTCGTGAGCTTTCCACATCTGCATCAGTTCCGGGAAGACTATGTCGTACGACGACTCTTGGGACTTGAGCTCTTTAAGCTGTTCTTTGCATTGTTGGCTGGACGAAAATGAGTTGATGGTATACAAAGTTAAGGAGATTTCTTACATGTATGCGACACCTTCCTGGACCACAAGATCCCCATTTCTACGCGCCTCTGCGTACATTGACTTTTTCTGGCTCTGGAAGACGGCGGACCCTGTCGAACTCTTCGCTGCTTTACGCTCTAAAACCCGGAGTGAGGAGGGGTCGCCTAATATACGAGGTCGAGCTTACTTTGTAGCTCTTGGAGCATGGTCAACATATCTCCTACGCTGCGGAACCTTAATAAATGTACAGTTCCCCCACGTAGTCGACCTTTTCCAGACCTATCGTCTCCACCAGCATCCTCCTCTATATCTCCAGCCTCCTCGACGTGCATGATATCTTCATCGTCATTTGTGACTGCCGCTGTGGATGTCTTGTTACGCCTTGTCATTGGCTTTCCTTTCGGTTCATCAGTCAGATTTGCCGTTTTGCGAGGCATTGGTCGATAGCTGATAGCTGTGATACGTCAGACTGCCGACACACCAGAATTGCAGGTAAGATTAATATGGCTGTTTAAGCTTCAGTGCGGACAAGAAAAGACGCGTCGCCTCGTAGAGCCAAAGTTCCCAGTGATTGCTTCCGGCGTCCTCCCTTCTTTGTATCACCTTCCGATATCTCCCGTATCAAGTCCTAGAGGGCTCTCACATCGCGAAACTCCAGTCATATGTCTCGTCAGGTCGACACATGGACGTTCTACGATGCTGGGTACCAAAAAACTAACGATGGTCCACGCGATTATTAATCTATAGTGGCGAACGCATCATGCTATCTGAAGGAGACTCGATACAGTGTCTCAAACGACACTTAGTAACGGACAAGCGCTTGACTTGTGCTTCGAATCGACGTCCCGAGGACTATCCCGACGTAGTTACTAAGGTAGGCCGTGTTTGATTATATAGCAGGAACAAGGCCGAGTTGACATTACTAAGGTCTTGGAATATAAGCACAGATCTATGGACATTCTTCTTACATCCTCCAAATTTTCCGTCCTTGGAAATTGCAAGACTTGTATTCTTTGACTCAGTAGTTTCGCCTACCAATGTCCCATCTTCTCCAGCCGATCATTCTGGGCGACTCTCTTGAGTTGCGAAACCGCATCGTCATGGGCTCTATGACACGGAATCGCAATATAGATGAAAACAAGCCGACCGAGGCCAGTGTCACTCATTACTCCGTCCGAGCGCGCGATGGAGTAGGCCTCATTGTGGCAGAAGGCACCTTTGTCTATCTCAATGGTGCTGAGTGGCAGTATGCTCCCCTGATGTTCGACGAGAGCCATGCTCAGGCCTGGAAGAAGGTGACGGATGCCGTCCATCAGGAGGGTGGCAAGATCTTTTTCCAGCCGTGGCATCCAGGTAAACGATCTCTCCTCGGTGTTCTGACTTAAGGCGTCTGACAGCTATATACTTATAGGGCGCATCCAGAACGAAAATATGCCAATGCTCAAAGAGAGTGGCTACCCCGTACTCGCACCATCGAGAATCCCAGCAGCAGGTGGCAAGTTCCGGGTGCTGGAAGGAGCTCCTGTGCGATAGTCTCTCTTTCGAATATTATCCTGGTCTGACGACAGCACGCTCTGTCTCCTGCGAACAGGGACATACGCATGCTATCACGGAGATTGAAGACCCTAAAGAGATCGTCGCGCAATTCGCCACGTCGGTCAGGTTAGCCAAACAGGCCGGCTTCGACGGGATTGAATTACTGTGTCAGGGGTGGGTAGACCTTACACTCGCTCCAGGCGTAACGGAGCAACTCACAGAGCGCCTGTTCCAGTGGTTACCTCCTACACAGCTTTTTATCCTCGTAAGTGTCTTCAGAACTTCTTCAATGATGACTGTCTACTGACTACGTACTCTACGAAGACGCTCCAATAACCGAACCGATGCCTACGGAGGCTCAGTTGAGAACCGTTGCAGGTTCGTCCTGGAAGTTGTAGACGCGATTATCGAGGTCTGGGGACCACGCACTGTAGGAATCAAGATCTGCCCAACCGACGATTATAACGACTCCACGGTCTCGTACAGTGAATTGTCCGAAACTTACAGCTACCTGATTAGGCAATGTGTCGCCCGGGACCTAGCCTTCATCAACCTGTCTCGCCGCGGTAGCGTTGTAGGACACGTCCACGACGAGTTCAACAATCCCAAGCCCGTTGGGATGGAGCTCCCGCCGGGGTACGAGCCGTTGAACGAGTTTGGCCCGTTGGTCAAGCATCCCGAGAGCCGGACGATGCTTATGGTTAATCATGAGTATACGGTTGAGGAGGCCGAGGCGCTCGTGAAGGAGGGCAAGGTAGATCTTGTCACGTTTGCTCGTCCTTTCATATCTAATCCGGTAAGTCTCGGCAGTCCGACGTATACAAGTTCCCTTTGTCTGATGTTCGAACTGGGACTAGGATATGATCACACGGATAAGGAAGGGTATCCCACTCGCTGTAAATAATCGAGGCGCTGCCGTCCATTATGGACCGTATCAAGATGTGAATGAGAATTATAATGATTGGCCTTATGCTGCGTAATTAGCAGACCTACTTCCTTGAGTACAGACGCTTCTACTGTATCAATCAATATTATTGCCGAACCTTCTTCAGTCCACTTGAGGCTACTTTGCGAAATCTGCGTCTCGGATGATAGCATGCTTCTGCACGCTGTCGGAACAAGGGGCATACCAATTCTCAAGGACCAAATGCAAGATAGCATGCAATTGTTCAGAGATGCGCGGCTGATGCTCCGGATGTTACGGAACATATTCTTGTACACAGAAGTTTCGCTATAGGGAGGTACATACTTAGCACATAGGTGGACTCCATCGGCCACAGCAGAGATATCATTCAGTCCCTGCGGCCTTTGGGCGGGCCACTCAATCTACCGTTGGATTTGTTCGGCTTCCGCTTGGCCTGACGGTCATTCTTACCAGGTTTCTTGGCGGGCGTGATGTCCTCTTCATCCAAATCAATGGACCAGCCCTTCTTGATATTCTCCTTCTGAGAGTTCGCCTTCACCTTCTGAGAGTTCGCCTTCACCTTCTGAGAGTTCGCCTTCACCTCGGGTACTCTGCCTCTAGAAGGACGTCATATTCCATTGGAAATCGACTCTCAAATAGATATTCTTACCTGCGAAGCCGCCAGTCGATATCCAGCATGTCCAGCGCATCAAACACGACACCCAAAGCTAGCAGAGCAAAGCTGTTCATTGCGTCCTTGTCTGCTCTCCTTGAATTGTCGGTAGTGTACGTCCACGCTAACCATGCGAAATGGAGGCCCCGACGTTGGCCATCAGGTGTGTCTCGTTCCTCTGGCTTCAGCCACTCCCGCTGGATCTCTTGGGCCAAACTCGCCGAGTGCACCTTTATGCGACTGATCCGATCCTTCCGCCACCGTTTCTGCGAGCACTTCGCAAGAATTGTCGCCACCACGACCTCCTCCTCCGTCAAGCGCACTTCGGGATCGTTGGAGAGTGTGTGGGTCATGCGAATATAGCGCAACTCGTCTCGGTATCGCCTATAGGTGTGGTCGAGGAGCTCTGGCGCTGACTCCGGTGGCCGGTATGACCTCAAGTGATAGCGAACAAGGGGTTCGAGTGCAGAAGTAATAGGATCCCCGACCTGAACCATCGGCTCTCGAGACGATTCTGCAGGGTCTTGCAATTTGATTTCACGATACAAGTGCCCGACAGCACGATCCGACTCGTAGTAGTCGGTCTTTCTCGGAGCAGCCACTTCAGCAGCGTGCCAATCTGGCTTGTATCGAATGAGGAACCTTGGAGACCGGTCAATATTGACGGGCACGCCGTTCTTTGGGTAATCAACCGCCCTGCTGCACAACTCCGCTAGTTAAATACAACGGTCGTCCAGAGTCCCTTCCTGCCCGCACCTCAGTATGTGTGCAGCCATGATTACAGTATCCACGACTTACCTTCGACTGATCTGCGATGATGAGATGACGATCGCTGAGAAGGCCAAGGACATCTGAATGAATATACTCTACGACGAAGTCGCATATGTCTTCTATGGTACTATCGTGTTCAAGTGTTCTGGGGGGAACTGGGGTATACGAGGCGGGTTCAAAATGCAAGGAGGGAAGGAGCGAAGGGTCCTTGGAAATACAGAAAAGATCACTTTGAACTAGAGATGAGCCAGGCACAAGACCCCAACAACGTCACACATACCCATCAAGGTCACCGCCGCCCAGACCTGAGGCCATTGAGCGGTCTCCTTGAGAGGGCATGACCAGGACATTGACCAGATTTCGGAAGGTGCACAGCTGGTCATCAGGCGGCTCGCCGATGGCATAAACCCTTTGAACTGCACTCACAATATTCAGTGCGCATGAAATGTGAAAAATATTTGACTCCCATACCATCGCCTGGGTGTACCACTGGACTTCTCCAGATGATGACATTACCCTGAATCCATGTCGGCGTCTCGTCATGCTTATTTTGGATGCACGCTGTGCGTGCCAAGTTAGCAGATAGTTCACGGGAACTCGTTACAGGTCATGCGGTCTCTCACCATAGATTTGGTTTTTCTTGAGGCAATAGACGTTCTCGTACCCTGCTGCCACGTAAGCCGGACCTTCGTCTGCAATACCAGGTAGACACCAAGAATCGGGAATGGGTATCCGTGCACCATGCTTGATATCCCGCAATATATGGTTGCGGGAATAGTGGCGAATACGAGTCAGGAAGGGGTTCTCCAGCTTCTTCCTGTCCGCTTCCAAGTTGTTGAATTCATAACCAAGATCATGCAGACCTTGGAGGATATGCGAGAGACGGTAAGCCCTGCCCAATCCATGGCCCTCCAGCAGCTTGCGAAACAGCTCAATTGAATCGCCTGACATCATGACGTCGGCAACCGCCCGATTCTGTAACTTTAGGAACGAGTCCCTCCGCACACCTCTATCCTCCAATATCATGATGAGCGCTCTAAATTAAGTGTTCAACAAAACCCGCTTCAAGCGCGAACGAGGATGCCCCTTACTTGTTCAAATATGCAGCTGATGGTCGTTCGAACGCACGCGCGATCTCGATCTCCGCAGAGTCCTCCTCCTCATGAACGCGAAACTTATTCATGGAGGGTCGTAGGCACATCTTCTTGCCTTCGAGCTGATCGTCAACTGCAACCATGCCCTTGTAACCGAGGAATCGGATTTGGTACTGCAGATAATTGCCATGAGCGGCACGTTCAATATAGACTGACGTATTGGCGGCAGACTCACCGCTGCTGGCTGCGGGCCCGTCAGATTGAAATTCTTACGATCGGAGCACAACTTCTCCCAGATCTGATTGGCGAGCTCTCTGGAAATGGTCCCTACTCCGTCGGTAAACTCATAGGGAGCTTGGCCCAAATCTTGAACCTCAGTCCATTCATCTCTTGTAATCTTGACGGCAGGGTCAGTTGCGGTGAAAGCCTGGGCCATCCGCGCAGCATATTTCGACGGACACCTTATAACGCCCGAGAAGTCTCCCAGAGTCTGGCGTATAGCATGCGCCGTGACATCGCCTTCACGAGGATGATGGAAGGGGTGCATGAACCATACCGAATGCTCCCGCAATGCAGACTGCGAGTAGGCAAGGAACTCAAACTTCCGGCTCGCAAGCTCGAACCCATTTTTGAGTATCTTGCCTACCCTCTCTTTTAAAAAGAACTCTGCAATAACTTCTCGATCCCAGCGATATTGAAGCCGGTCTTCATCACGGAAGTCAACGCGAAGGAAGTATTGGTCGTAGCCCTCGTACCTTCGGATGACTCGATTGGATTGAATGACGTAAGGACCTTCCAGGATCATTCGCGTTGGCGTGAAGCTGACGTGATGGCACAAGAAGTGCCCAGCGGGAGCGGCGTAAGGACAAATTACCGACACGCGTTCGAAGCACGCTTTGGCGGACTCCCCGGCAAGTCGAGTCTGAAGAGCTTCCGTGTACTGACGGAGATAATGAGCTGCCTCGACGCCCTTCGTCTTACACAGCTGATTGATAGGCTGGTATAAATCATTTAAGAGGTCGTAGGCATTGACAAGACCGTTGTGAAGCAAGGCCTCCACTTGGAAGGCGACAGTCCACTCCATGCTGCGCAGCCACATGTAGATGCGGGTAAGTGCCTCGTCACTATAAAAGTCGCGGCGGGAGGCTTCGACAGACGCTGGGAGGGGAGATCTGAGGCCGGCAATAGTGCATAAGCTCCTAAACATTTGTAGGTCACATTCCTGGCAGAGTACAACCCGGACTTGATGGGCGTAGGGTGCGACCCGCTCGTGCGCTGGGTCAATGTAACCGATGCGGTAACGAAACTCTCGTCCGTCTCGATAATCGTCACCGGTTCGCGTTCGGTTGAAGGGTTCCCGCTCCAGTGTGGGCGGAATCGTAAGGTCGAAGCAAATGACTTGCAGAATATCACTGAGTCAGACTATTTCTCTGGCAGGGAACGTTCGCTTACAGGGGTCGCCGACGTCGTAGCCCCACCCAATCTTGCGGATGCTAGAGAACTTGATGACCACTCTGTAACAAGTCTCTTCCGTCATAGAGTCACCGAGCTGGAAAGGTGTCAGAAAGACATACTGTACATGAGTGACATGGCTTACCATTACACGTATGACCTTATGGTCATAGGCGAACCGCATGATAGCGTAGCTGCGACTCTTGTATTCGCCCTCCCATTCCTTGGAGTAGGCCTTGGGTGCACCGGGCAGACTTCTGTCGTTATAGTATACTCCAAAGTTCAACTTATTGACTCTGAGACTACAGTCGAGCTCCTGTAAGATCTGATCGTGCTCCTCATCCATTCCGGGGTCCATGTAAGGCGCCTTCCTCAGCATTTGCAGCTCTCCATGCTTGGGGCGCTGCCTACTGTCATAGAACCGGATGGCGCGCGAACGTACGATGATCCGATTGCCGTCCTTGATCCACTGCAGGAATTTCCTTGCAAGATTACGGTCGGGCAGCGATAGCCTGCCAGTCCCGTCATTCCTTGCTTCAGTAAGTCCTGGCTTGAGCGTCACTTCGAAGTTCCAGGGCCTATCGGGAGCGTCTCGGCGCCGGAAGTAGTCGCTATGCAGGACATCCGCAATGGCCCTTTTGACTTCGTATTTGTTTGCAAGATGATTAACTCCGTTCAGATCTATCTCCATGACAGGGCAATGCCGTGCTGGCCGCAAGAGGAGACAACTAGTCAGAACAAGAGAAGATTCGCAATACCGTGGTGAGGCTCAAGTCATTATATACGCAGTGGTGCCTCTGGCCCAAGTGGCATGGTCAAAGCGCTATCCGTGCACTACCGTGATTGACCATCGTCAGCGTTTTGTTCCCTTTGTCGCTTATGATGCATGACGTGTCGCCGGCGCATCCCGACGTTACCGTTACCTGTTACCAGTTCTTACCATGAGAGTTCGAACGTCAGCGCAGCTTCGACCGACGACTCGTGCACGCAACAGTGTTGAGAAATAAGAGAGACCAATCTGCTCACAACTCATTATGCGAATGTACTGTAGCCGCAAGATAAAGAGGCACGAAATAATCTGAGACAAAGACATAAGAACGTATACGCCGATCATTTGTAAGGAATGCCTGAATAAGAGGTTAGTATAGGAAACAAAAGACACCGGAGGATCCTCACCGTTCTGGAGCTGGATAAGACAGACGGATCAGAAGCTAGCCGACGAAGCATAGAGAATAGCTGCTTACCCTCTGGAACTCGTCGTATGCTGTACTCCGCATATTCTCGTGGGCATTCTTGATGATCCCCATCATGAAATCGGCAGCCTGGCGTTCGTTGAGACCGGGCGCAAATCGGTCCTTCAGCCGCTTGATCGTCATTTCGCCTTTGAATGAAGGAAGACCAGTTTCCAACATGAGCTGCACAGCGGAAACAAGCTGGTCCGTGTAGGGACGTAAAGCCAGGAACGCTTTGACAGTAAGCAACTGGAATAGCTCGTAGCCTTGCGAGTAGCGACCCCCCATCAGAACAACCATTTCATGTGTAAGCTTGAACGAGTTCGGTTCGAATTTGACGCCCTGTATGATTGAAGTTTGAGACAATGGAATATTCGCAGGGATGCCCGACTCACTCCGGGACGTGGATATCACAAAGAGCATGGACTATGATCAGTGCAAACAGAAGAGGAGTCTTTAAGAATACTTATCTATGTCGAACAAGAAGCCAAAATCTGTTGTGGTGTGATCAGCAAATCATCGAACAGCCCGAGCGTGTTCTCTCACCGATGTGAACGATGTGTCCCTCTCCGTCAATCATTATATTGCCATTGTGCCGATCTTTGATTTGCAGAATATAACAAGCGACGGAATACGCTGCCATCGACTGGATGAAGTTCAAGCGAGCGCGCTGGAATGCAACCGTATCTTCCCCTCCGTACTTGGAGATGAAGAAATCAAGGAGGTCGTTGACCTTCGCTCTGCCCATCTCATCTCTGGACGTCGCATTAGGCACAACATCAATAACACCGCACTAGGTTGAAAACGATCAAACAAGAGGGAATGATACAGTCTACAGGGGACACTCACTCCCGGGGCTGTGGCAGTTACCCTATATGGATACAAGTAGAGCGTCAACCCAACGCTAGTAAAGATGTTTTTGAACATCGCTATGACTTGCAGTGCAAGCACGTCTTGTCGGCAGTCATCGCCAACCTTGAAGATCGCTTGAAGCCACACGTCGTATTCGGTCCTCTTTTCGTGTCCTGTGCCCTCAACTTCCAAGAGGGAATTGGGATCACTCTCGACTTCGACTCGCTCTTTCCGAACTTTGAAAGTAGCCATAAATGGCGCCTGACAACGGGATGATATGAACAACGACACCGCGTTGAAATATACTACGGCGCACCTTCGCATGGCTTTGAAGCGGCCTTCCCGACTTCCGGTCAATGTCTACGACTTTACCATCGGGATTACTCGGCAGATACACTCCGACTTCCACATGTATCTTGGCCATCTCCTCGTCGATCTTGGCCTAACCGACGGCGTAAGCTGCGCATGGATCATGTAACGCAGAAAATCGTACCTTCTTCTCAAACTTCGATTTCTTGATGAAAGGACGCAACTTCCCAGAGATGGAGGTAACTTCCTCGAAGAAGCCGAACTCCTTATCATAGAAGTCTTTCGCTTCGCCTGAAAGCGAATCGACGACACGATTCGTCATACTGTCCAAGACAGGCTTCATAGGGTCCTCCTATTTCCGACATCAACAGAAACTATAAAGAACGGGACGTGGAATCTACCTACAACTTCTGCTCCATCATCTTTGTAACAGTTGGCCTTCATATTCCAGATGATCTGGTGACAGAAGAGCTGAGATATCTTAGCAGTCTCAAAGATAAACCGCGCGACGTAGCCTAAGAATGCGTCTGAGTTGACGTGCATACCGCAAGCAATAGACCTACCAAGCTGATCATGCCGAAGTGCTTGTACAATTTGCGGCACGAAGAAGAAAGTCAGTTCCACAGGATGCTGCTCTAGTACGCGATGGGCGTATTGAAGAACAAGGGCATCACTATGATATTGATCTCCAAAGAAAGTTATCGCTAAGACCGGAGGTACTGGGGCCCATAAAAGGAGATGCTGGAGAAACAGCAGACCAATGAGTGATATTTGATGGCGCTGACATTTCAGCTTACTTTCAGGTCTCGACGAACACCAGCATCCAACTTGTCGCTGACCAAGAACTGTAATGCCTCCGGCACATCTAGCACTTCCGGTGTGTTGGAACGAACCAACTTTCTGATCTCATTGTGGAGGGCCGGGTATCTGAAACGTTCTGCAAGGTGAACTGCTATGGCAGGGTCGATTTGCCAAGTAGCGCGGACGACATTCGCCCAGGAGACCTGATGCTGCTTAGTGGGGACAGACAGAGGGTGGATAATGTAATAGACTCACATCCGATAATGACCGTTCTATGGAACTGATGTGGTCCATTCCACGTCTCACCTCCTTGCAAGGATTCGCCCATACCGTTAGCCTAAACAATTCGTTCTCCACTAGGAGTCGGAGAGCTTCGTTCAAACTCTTGAGTCTAGCCCCGTATTCTGCACGGAGTGCTTCAGTGTGAGAGACTGTGAGAGAGGCAACTAGTTCCGGATGCTTACGAGAGGACCGCGCGCCAGAATAGGAAGCACCGAGACTGGATGTCTGATATGATGCTCTCACGGAATCTGTCTGCAGATACGAGAGGAACTCCGAAAGGAGCTTGATTTCGGCATCAAGTTGAACTCGATCGGCACCGTAAGACCACCTGTGCAGATACTTGGGTATACTGCATTGGAGAGCATGTGCTGCTTGCTTACCTTGGGGGAACGCGGAACCAAGAGAATGCTGCCGCGTACAAGCTCTCCCGCAGTGTATTTTCGCAGTCTGCGTCCAGTCGACAGCTCTTCATGGTCTCAAACGCAAAAAGAAGGAACGAAAACCGGGCTTCCCTCGCGAACGGATGAGTGCTGTAGGGCCCACGTGTCATTATACGGCTTGTGTCAGCAATTCTGGTGAAGTCGACTGACCTGAACGACTCATGCGCCTTCGCGGACATCAGAACCAGGCGCTGTATCAGCAGCATTAGATCTGGTTTTCTATACCTTGCAGCTTGCAGCCTGCTAAACAACATGTGCATCAGAAGCAGATGCGGAGAAAGCAGGCGCCGCGTAGATCTCCTGGCGCGATCTATGCTCTCTCGATCAGTTGGGCTATAATCTATAGAGTGGCAGAACGGATCGTCGGAACTAATAGATCCATAAGCGATGATCAGTGCGACGAAGTGTATCAAGCTTGCTCACTTAAAGGATTCTGAGAAAATTCCTTTTCCTTGCCGTATAGTTGTGACCCAAGTGGAATTGAGCTCAGCCAGCAGTGCCGTCTCAATGGCTGGGCGTTCAGCGATTGCCCATGTCCATACTTCAACAGCAGCAGACATTGCTGACGGAGAGAACACTTCAAAGGGTAGTATGACCAAGTAGTGAAGAAGGTCGTAGTCGGGCTGCAGACGTCAAGCGATGTTATGCATCAGTAATCGGAGCACGCTTACCTTGGGTGGTAATAGCATAGCAGCAGAGCATCTGAACAACAGGCGCCTTAAGTCTTGCACTGTGAGATTACTACGTTTTTCCCTGATGCCTTGCAGAGTCTTCTCTAGGTGATCCTTCAGGATTTGTCTTTCCTGTCTCAGCTCGTCCGGTGGTGGCTGCTTCTCGAGATCACCATCCGCCGCACCTGGTCATCCATGAGTCGAAGGCGGCTTCTCAACAGCGCCATGCACGTACCCATACGACTAGCAAGTCGGATACCTGCAACCTCTCCAGCGAAGTATACTTTAGCAGCAACCTGACTGGTCAAGGTCTTCGCCCTATCGTGTTCTCCTGGTGCAAGACTTGCCAAAGACGCTTTTCAGAGAATTAGTGTGCTTTCAAAAGAGTATTTCCCCTAACATACCTAATTGCCGCTCCGCGGGCCCAATAGCTTTGCCGAAGTCCGCTGCCACAGTTGCTCCAAGCTCCAGAGAATCGTCAGGAGAAACCGATTGATTAATGGAAAGATATTTCTGGGGAGGCCCATTCAGTGCCCGATACACTAAAAGTGCTGATATACGTCACCTGCAGCGTAGATTGTAGCTCTACTGGGGCCCGTCCAAGAGCGAGTTGAAGCCAAGCGTTCGCATTACGCTGCAACTGAGCTAGAATGTCTTTCCGAACTTGATAGTTATCCGTAATGTGCAGCGTGATGTTCGAACGGTCGGAATGGAACTCGTATATTGGATTAAACTGCGAGGATATATGAACGCCAGGGACAGGAGATCTTTAACTGCGTACCTCGTCAGTGTATTCATTCTCGCAAGAGCGTTGCACCAATGTGAGCACGTCAAGAATCGCGTAAACGAACGAGGAGTCGCACATAAGAGATGGGAAAGATGTGATCAGACGATTGAGATACTTTGCAGCAATTTCACGGGCTTTCCCGACTCGGTGGGTACTGCACGTCAAGAGACTCTGCAGCTCCTCGAATAGATTGTCTGGCAGAGACTGCTCTATTACTTGCGCATTAAGGTCGCTCACGCAGCCGCGTATAACCTACGAGAATGGAGTTAACATCAGGCAGTCGTATTAGGATCATTCTACCTTTTCGGCGATGGACTCCATGCAGATAGTTAACGTAGGGTGAGTGTTGATGCCACCGTTGGTGAAGTAGGAAGTAAGAGAGGAAGGTAGGCCCGCGGCTGATCGCATACTCTCCATGTCATGCATCGTCAGAAGGAATATGACTTGTCCTGGGGAGAGATTGCGTATTTCATTGGCGCGCAGTGTTATGTACTTGGTCAGAAGAGTCCTGTGCTTCGAGATAACCTGTAGAACAGTTCAGACCAATTCACCTGAAAGGATTTGCAGACTCACCATCTCAGCGTACTCCTGACGTATGACAGAATTATATTCAATGTCGCTAGTCAGAGAATCGCGCGCATCTTCCAAAATCAGGATAGGTGTCTTAATCGCAATGCGAGTAAGTGTGGGTTTCAGCCAGTCCATAGCATGGTGCTCCTTGTCGTTTCCAGATGTGAACTGGAACAAGACACACAAAAACCACATGTTCCTGAACAAAGCAACCAATCCTGCCGACGCTTCTGCTTGCAGTTTGAAGTCAGCATGGCTGAGAAGTGCGTCGATCGGGAGCAGCAAGGATGCCAGTTGTTCTATCATGCTGTCCGTCTATCGGGACATCCTGGGTAAATGATACAGAGCCAGGAGACAGCATAAGTGCCATTACCTTAGCATCACGGTTAGAGATCGCGGTATTCTGTATAGCCACACCCTTGTCGGCAAATAGGGTGAGTAGCTCTACGAGGTAGTCCTCATGGAGTTCGGGTCTCCTATGCAGTCCTTGAGCAAGCCTTGTTTGTGCCGCTAGAACCTGCGCCAATATGTAAACATCCGTGAGGGACGCATGCGTGCGTAGAGTGACTAGCTAATACCATGTTATTAGAGAATCTAGGATCATCGGGATTAGCGGAACAGTTGATGGCCGAAAACGCGCGGATGATGTCGATGAAGGCGCTCTCGGGCGCGGCAAGCGCCAAGTCGACGAGATTGTATGCAATAGCTGCCTCCACCGTTGGCTCTGCCGAGCGCAAGCGTTGCAGTAACATTGAGATCGTCAGCCGTGTGACCTGACTTTCCGTTAATGAGAGATGCAGTCGTGTTCTGAACTCGTACCTCCTCCATCTTAAATTCCAGTGCCAATCTCGCGACAACGGAAATGGTACTGATACCAATGAGCCTCTTTTCATCCTCGGTAAACCCACGGAGGCCATTCTGAATGGAATGAAGAGTGGCGTGGTCCGTTCTCATATAGTTAGATATCCCTATAATTTGTGAGGCACTGGAGCTTTCGCTAATCTCTTTGCTCGTCGCTGCGACGTAGTTGAGCAGGGAATACATAGTAGACATGATCAGGTCATCGCCGGGTGCTAACTATTGTTCCTTGAGTGTCGTCCTCGGGGTCACATAGTTTAGCTTACCTGGACGCATAGCGATAAGCATTTTGCTGCTGCGGACAACGGCGGAGGCGCATGGGTTTCCGATGCAAAGTCAAACTCGAAGATAAGAAGAGGCGAGGTGACAAAACGACGAAGGTGGGCGATCATGCCAGCGGCTACATTCGGGAAGCTGAGCTCGCATAAGCATCAACCCTTCATGTAGTATCAGAGGTCACTCACTTCCTGACAAGAATAGTGGCTGCCTTCAGGGCTGCCTCTTGTAGTAGAGAGTCGAAAACAGGAGACTCGTCGCTGAGAAGGAGCTTCAAATGGTTGAACAGTGGCGCATCCAGTTGTCTCTGAGCAACTGAACAGACAGCAGCGAGTTTCTATCGACCGACAAGGAACAATCAGTATGAACACCGACGAATGAATCCACTTCATACCAGACTCTCGGACAGGGTCTCCCATGCGTAGGAATCCGGGGAGGGCTCAGCCTCCATCTCCTCGATTTGAACCAGAAGGTCGGTGAAGCATTGCAGAACGCTGGTGACGGTACTGTTTAATTGATCGCGCACCCCGCTAGAAACTTCAGTATCTAGCGCGGGTTGGCGCATTAGTTCTATCCACGCCTGGTTTGCTGCCGCTGCTTCCGCGACCCGAACAGTTTTCCAATCATCGGCAGTACAGTGAACAGTCATGCACTGGGATAGGACCGTCCACTGAGTTTCCATTACACAGCAGACAATGAAATAGCCGGTAAGTGGGCGGTTTCTCGTGACGTATCGGGACAGAAAGGTGTGGACGAATTGACTCCGTTCCGGGTCGCCTTCCTCCGCCTGTAGAACGTCTACTAAGAGCCGATTGAGGCGGTCCACCACGTCCGGAGACAGCAGAGTGTTGAGAGACTGGGATATTCTGACCCATTCGGTAAAGCGCCACGAGAACGTAGTTGATATGATAGCGCGGTAAAATCCGTGAAACGAAGGAGCATGTCGCACCAGGGCGTCATATGCTGCACCATGTCAGACTACAACCATGCCTAGCTGCAGAAGCACTTACAACTTCCCGAAGTCAGGCGACTCACAATCTCCTGTGCAAAGCTTATCACACCCCCAATGGCCACCTCACGGTGGTTCGGGTATTGAGTAGCAAGCTTAAGAAGTGTCTTGACAGTTGCAAATACCAGCTGATCCGGCAGCGCCCACTCTGACAGTATCTTAGTACTGAACATCGCGGTATGAAACCAATATTTACCATCCCACGAGAGACAATGATCAAATTCAATGCAGGGCACATCCTGCAGTATGTCGCCAAGAATGGGAACCGCATTATCGACCAAGCTGCCCGGCAGATGCTCTGCCACTTCAGCGAAACCTATGTTGCAGTAGACTCTGGAGTCGGGCTACGTCCCTTGTGAGGCGAAGTCATTTAAGAGATAAGACGAGAAGCCACACCATAAACACTCTGTCAGCACGTGGAGCATCTTCGGCTTCGTCGATGGTTCTCGCTAGTACCTCTGGAGCAAAGAGTTCTAAAGTGGAGGAAGCATCGTCTCCCAAGTTCGCCGTGCCAGCAACATCTCCTGCTAAATCGGAGAGGATAAGCTGATGTATATTGAACTCCAGACTATGACCTGTCAGTGGTTCCACTATGGACGAGTGAGAACGACGTACCTATCCATAGTCGCCCAAGTATCCCTAGGTCACTTTAAGACTGCAAGAGCTGAAACAGCGGACTACTTAACAGCAGAGCATGCTAATTATTATGAATCAGTTATTTATATGGCAGCTATTTCGCATGACACTATGGCCGAGTGGTTAAGGCGAGAGATTCGAATGATTGTCGTATTATCTCTTGGGCTCTGCCCGCGCAGGTTCAAATCCTGCTGGTGTCGTCTTTTGATTAATTTTCTTTCCCGCGAACTCGACTTCGTCCGAGTATTTAATCGGGATAAGTCCGAGGTTGCCCCTTCTTTAATTCTGTTCAAGTTGCATTTCGCTGTAGCTTAGGCCTCAGTGTTGCAGGCAGGCCCTCTTGGCGTCGACTGACTGCGAGAGACAGTACCTGCGCCGGGCCCGAGCACTGATATGGCCTTTACATGTTTCTCATGCTGCAATGACTGTCGCAATTTCCTTCCAGCATCGACATCGTATGACGGGCCATACAGGCTTGCGAACTACCTACCTGCGGGAGTCATAATCCTTCCTCTGCTTGACGACAATCTATGTTGTGACCACACCCATGTCGAGGATGGATGGCACCTTTTCTCTGCGCAAGCCCACATAGGGCATGTGGAGAACAGCGCAGATGATGTCTTGCTGCGCTCGATGGATTTCCTAACCGCAAAGTACTTTATATTTCCTACCTGCAGGCGACCCAAAGGAATACGATCAATCTACGTCAGGGTTTACATCATCCCATTTGACCTGGCAGGCATCCAAGGCAGACTGCGTGCCCGCCACCCTGAGATCATTAAAGAGGCGGGCAAAGCGATCCGAGCAATCACGGGTAGGATCCTACAGGACAAGAACCTATGGCAAGGCTACAACTGTGACCAGGCTGCGCAGGCTATCATCGACGGAGACATTGTACGCTCATATACCTGCTTACTTGTGCCTTACAGATTATAGATATAATTCTTTGCAGGATAATAGGACAGCCACCAGAATTTACAGTGATCTCGCCTCCCCAGACGCTGCTAAGCTATCTCAAGAAGCCAGAACAAGCCCGGCGTGTAACCGTATAACAGCCATCCTTTCACAAGAACCGATCGATGGCCTACGTTCATCCCTGTACAGATGCCAAGCCGAATCTGTTGCTGCGATGTTAGCACAGGAATCTCGGGCATTTGCAGTATATGACCCGCTTTATTTGCCTCTGACAGGTATCGATGGTCGTGTGTTCTACTTCCGACCCGGCGACATGGAGATACTGCGTGAATGTCCGACTATGACGCAACCCTGCGGTGGGGTCCTATGTGAGGAACTAGGTAAATGTCTTCATCTCTTTGGGCACAGCACTCGCTTATTGAATAATACACGAGGGACTGGCAAGACCGTGATGATTCTTGCTCTGATCCTTGCTACGATAGACCAGTTGTCTCAACCGGAAGAATCAATTCCTGATACCCGCCCCATTATGACCCCGTTATCACTGCGAAATTTTCCTTTCACTGAGCCCACCGAGACAAGGAGACGTCTCCACATCGCTGCTGGCGCAACTGTCGATAAACGAGGACACAAGATACCTTCGCTCTCGGAGATCCTAATTCATCATCTTCGTGCAGCTCCGGAAGACACTGGGATTCGGACCAATGAAGAATTACTCGAGCGACTTCCCCTGTGGCACCTGTATCAAGCAAACACTCCGTTCTACTATCACTATGATATCGATATTGAGAACTCGTATCAGCGTAGGACGTCAAGGAAGCCCGCCAGCCCTGGCCCCCGGAGGATGTACCTTACGACAGCGTCATTGATAGTGGTCCCGGTGAATCTTGTGGACCAGTGGGATTCCGAAATTCAGAAACATTGTGACACGAGGTTACGAGTATTTGTTGAGCGATCCGGTGGCACGATGCCTTCTGCATCTCGACTGGCATCAGAGTACGACGTACGTTCCGGATGTCATTCAACCTACCTGTCATATGCCTTAAGCGGATTCTACAGATTGTGCTATTGAACCATAACAGTCAGCTCGATCCCTTCTTAACCGCTCCTTGTTCATTAACAGCTTCGCGCCTTTCAGGTCTCTCGTTCGCGAAAACTGACATTTCGGGGCTACACTCCTGGCACCTTTGTGAATGCCCTTGCTTCCCTGGCACGCGTCTTCCTGATTGCCACTGCGATGAACATACCAATATCTCCCCCTTGCTCCAGATACGGTGGAAGCGATTAGTCATCGACGAAGGCCACGTCTCCTCGACCATACACACCAACTTATCGCAATTCACCGTGCTGTTAAGTGCCGAGCGTCGATGGATAGTGACTGGCACGCCTACAACCAACCTGCTAGGATTGAGTTTCGGAAGCTCTAGGGAAATAGACAAGCGGGCCACGGCCAATGCGGACGAAGGTGCGGAAAAGGCGGTACAAGATGCGGTAGACCCGACACCGGCTCAGCAGCGGAAATGGACTGACAGCGAACGCGAGGACCTGCGCAAGCTCGGGACTATGATTACACATTTCCTAGGTGTCCGTCATTTCGCGGACCAATCCACGTTCAATAAATTCGTTGTCGCGCCGCTCTTTGACGCCGACGGCCCCTTACCCGGCGCAGTCCAAGTTTTGGCTCAGGTGATGGAGCTGGTTATGATTCGACATCGCATCGAGGACGTCGAGAAGGACGTGATCTTACCTCCGCTCCGTCAAGAGACTGTCCTGTTAGATCTGGATCCGTATTCTTTAAAGTCCTATAATGCACTCCAGGCAATCATTGCGGTCAATGCTATCGACTCTGAACGCGTGGATAGAGTAAGTTGGACGCAATAATAAACACTTCAACCCTTTTGATCTTACTCTTCCCCAGGATTACCTGTTCCATCCTGCAGTAAGCATCCTCTAATTTGGATAGGAGGACTGAGTACGACCTAACTTATCGGATAGAACGTAGACGCGCTACTGCAGGCCATCGAGAACATGACACAGGTTATGTTTTGGCACACTGATTCAGCCCTATTCAACGTTGAGGAACTGAATCGAAGCGCGCCAGCGACTATGCAGAGAGCCATAAGTAGAGGCATATCTCCCGACGATGCCCATCTTTTGAATGAGGCTATGTACCACATGTACGTGACATCCTTCAGGTATTTTGATCCCAGAATATGCTTACTCGGCTTCCCAGTCGCTCGGCCGCAGAAGATGTTACGTGGCGCTCTATGCAACCAGTATCGCGTGTGCAATGTGTCTAACAATATTCAACGGGCCTGGTCAAGGCTCGAGACCGTACCGAATTCGATATCGTCACTGACCGCGGAGCAATTCCTGCAACCCGACCGTCTCGTTCGGCTCAGGGATATGATCACGACTTCTCCTTTAGCCTCCGCACAGAGCCTCATCGAGTGGGGTCATTTAGTTGCCGAAGAAGATCGACACAAGCAGCTGTTGATCTCGCTCCGCGAAAAGGTCCGGAAGGGGCATCCGAAGAGCAAGACTGCCGACCATGATATCGACAGCGCGGCTCTGAAAGCGGTGGATGTCGCGAAGAAGGAGAAGGCCCCTGAGAAGATTAAGGAGGTGCTCCTTGAGCTTGAGGCTGCGCAGGGCAGGCTTGTGCGTGCTAGGGAAGGGATAAAGGATCCAGAGGGAGATAAGACCGCAGATGCGGACGTCGAGCCTGGCGTCGGATCATCTGTCTGGGCATCATTTCTCGCGCGGTCACCGGTAGCAGGCCTGAGGGTCGGCAGGACGACCTCTTCGAAGTTGAATTATGTCCTAAGTGAGGTATGGATCTTGGAGTGTCGTAGTCCTCCATTATTAGCTAATGTTATGGTCAGGTTGCACAACATGCATCGGAAGAGAAGTTTCTCATCTTCTCGAAGATGCCTCTGTCGCTGGCCTATGTTGCGGAAGGCCTGGACGTCATTGGGGTGAGGTATCTACAGTTCACGTCGAATGTGGACGTGCAAGTACGGCGGCAGCTCGTCATGACCTTCCAGAGCTCGGACAAGTATCGCGTATTCCTGATGGATTTGAAGCACGGTGCCCGTGGCTTGTGAGCCCCTTCCCTCAGATACATTTTCGCCTATCTGAGAAGATCGCTGCAGGAACCTGACAACAGCGTCACGAATCATCTTCTGCGAGCCTGTATGGCAGGCTGATGTCGAGAGTCAAGCTATCAAGGTATTTCCTGGTCAGCTTCTGGATTCGCAGCCTACTCAAAGTCGATACCTGTCAAAGCGTGCTCACCGCATCGGCCAGACTAGACCAATCACTGGTATGTACAATCTTCTCGGTCATAGATCCCTACTCATTTTGTCGCAGTTAAGACGCTGGCTATCCGCTCGACATCCGAGGAAGTCATGGTGGCAAGGCGAGAGGCATTGAAGGATACTTCCGGGAAAGTGCCAAGCTTTGTGCAGGAGAGTGGTATGCGCCACTTCATCGCAGTGAGTGCTGTAGCAACCGGAGTGATGTATAGCAGCCATAATTACCGTTTCCAGCACCCTAAGTTCCTACAACCGTTAGAGTATGGTCGCACCGTTGACCTGGATATACCTCTGTTCCCAGACGTGGAGAAGGCTCTAAAGACCGATGCGGGCGCACCATCGACTTCCATATCACCTGTTCCACCCACTGGCGGCGAGTCAGTCAATGTCCTGGATCCCGACAATGGCCAGCCAGTGGAAGCACGGGTAAAGAGGAGGAAGATAGTCGCCTTTACAGAACCCGAGGCACCTTCCCAACAGGAATGGGTGTCCCGGATCTGAAAGGTACTCCTCGTCGTGAGCCCGCCGGCGTAGACAGTCACGACGACCTGTAGGAAGATGCCTGCCGGTGTACTGTAACGTCAGTGCGCCCGTATTAATGGATGGTTATATGAGATATATATTATACAGTGGGCTGGGTTCGTTGCGCGCCTTCAATAGCTGCATGCGCCGCTGCATTTGAAATTTGAGATCCGCTCAAATACTACTTTCTGCTTTTGATGCTGTGATTCCGCTGGATATTCAAACACTTGCAGACCATGCTTCCCCGAAGAAAGAAAGAAAAAAAGTACGAAATAGTGAAATTGGAATACGCGATCACGTGGTTTGACGCGTCCTAGTCACGCGTTGCGAGCTTGCGTCACTGCAGGTCACCGCCACCGGGCTCTCCCCAATCACTCTATATCGGCCGTCCTGCTCAAACCACGCCCAAAGCCACAGCGACACCTTAGCGAGCCTCAACGTGAAGTCTTACATTGTTGTCCTCACGGAAACCCCACCTTCGTTCTTCCGAATGCTTGCGGTAATCACCGCTGACGCCCTCGGCGTGATACCGCCATCTGAGCTCAGGCATGGTTCCTCCTCGTTCGAGTCGCTTCTGGCATCGCTCGAAGAACGGCCGACTGCAGTCTCCTGGTCTCCGGATGGCAACGGACTCTTCATCGCTTCTGCCCGATCCATTCTCAAATACGATCCGTCGCTGAAGTCCAAAGAGACCGTCTACATCTCAACGACGCCCAGCACGATAAACCATTTCCTGAGCAAGGACAAAGGAAATACTCACATTTTTAGCGCAGGAAACAAAGTCTTCATCCTCGAGTGCGGGTCAAACGTCGGGAAAGTCAGTAAAACATTCGAGTCGCACAAGTCCAACATCACATCCCTCTCGCTTTCCAATGATTGCACACTCCTCGCAACCACATCTTCAGACTCCGCGCACGTCTACAACCTCACGCTCGCATCACATACCGTTCTGCGCGGCCTGCCCATCACGGGCGGGCAGAAGATCACTGCCTCCTCCTTTCATCCGCACTCTCGTGGACGGCTCTTTCTGGGCATCGGGAAGCAAATAGTTGTCTACGATACTACGCGGCCCTCAGCGCCTCTCAAGTTGATCCTCATGCCAGAGGGTACAGGCGGAGAGATTATTGCAATCGCATGCAGTCCGTTCAGCAAGACGTTGGTCGCAGTGGCAACTACTAATGGTGATGTGGGGCTAGTGGACTTGGAGAAGGACAAGTCGTGAGTAGCAATATTCTTTTCTTACCGCAGTCTAGACCTCAATCGGCTGACCGGACTGACAGACCTCGTCTGAATTTCAACGTGAAAGTCCCTATAACGTCTCTCTTGTTCGCTCCGGAAGGAGACGCCATCTACATAGGCACAGAGAACGGCAAAGTCATGGTAAAGAGTCTACGTACAATGGACAAGGCTCCGCTCTCCTTTCCCGTCAGCAACAAGGGAAGCAGAATCATAGGCATGAGCGTCCTGGTACGTCTATCTTACACGTGTATGGCCACCACGCACTCACTCATGTTGCAGAATAAGATCAAGTCCTCTGAGCCCAAGGTCGCGGTTCCATCGCGAAAGCCGACGGAGCGACAAGAACCTGCGAAACATCGAACCGAGATAGGCAGCAAGGCCAAGACGGCTAAGTTCGACGCCTCCTCGACTCGCTCCATGAGGACGAAGACAACGCTGGAAGAGGACCATCTCGCGCTTCGAGAAAAAGAGGTACAGGTCTTCTCGCCCGTACGCGACCCGCTCGGCAATGGCGACAGTTTTGGGGGTGATATCTCAGGTGCGTCCACTGTATTCGACCTCGACACATCCTGATCGCAGCTTTTGCACGCAGTGAAAATCGAGACCCTGATAGGTATGAAGCCCGCCAAGGCTGAATCTGTCATTGAGAAGCCAGCCGCCGCGAAGAAGGAAAAGGCATCGCGTCCAGCGAGCGTAAAAGCAGCTTCGCCAGACGTGCTGCAGCGGCCTGTGAGCGCCGTCTCGACGCGAGGCGCACAACCAACCAGTCACATGGCCCTGCGTCCTGGTAGCATGAAGATGAGAGCCGCCTCCCCTGACCGCATCTCACGACCAGCCAGCGTACTCTCTGCTCACGTCGCAGAGCAGTCAAGAAATAATCGGAGCAAGGCCAAGACAGACTCTGCAACGTCGGCGCGCTCGAAGACCACCGGGATAGCGCACTCCGATGGCCAGCGCGGACTCAGCACGTCCCCATCCAGCTCCGTCCCGTCTTCATCTTCATCCAGGCCTCTATCCTCGACGTCACGAAGCTCCGCCAGTTCCATGAAGCTGCGCACCCCGTCGCCGGAGCTTCCCTCTCCTGAGAAGGAGCCCACGACGCCGGCGCCGCCGGCGAAGGCCAAGACGAAGGGGAAGAGAGCTCAGGGTGTGGACGTCCTCGGGCTGGGGACGCCGGAGGTGGATGCGTGGGTGGAGGCTGGGAAAGGCAAGGAGAAGGAGAAGCAAGGCAGTGGGGCAAGCCTGGGGAGAAGAGCGAGGGTGAACTTCCTCGGGGAGGAGTTGCCCGCTGCGAAGAAGACCGACGAGAAAGACGCGCCCTATGATTCTGACCAGGACGACGAGGAGGCTGGCGAGCGCTCGCTCGTGCTCTCCCCTGCGCGCGCTCCGCCTCCCGGCAATCCAGCCGTTTCCAGCCCCGGACACGGATCAAGCGCCCAGGACCTGCTGCGCACGATCGTGCAGGACGTCATGTATGACTTCCAGCGGGACACGAAGGCGGAGATGACGGGACTCCACCTCGACCTCGTACGGATGCGCAGGGCGTGGCGGAGGGAGATGCAGGAGGGCATGGTGCCCTACTTGGAGGAGATGAGGGAGCTGCGGGAGGAGAATAGGAGGTTGAGGGAGGAGAATGACAGGTTGAAGAGGGGATTTTGATGGGCTTTCTTGCGTGTTTTGGTCTATAGCTTTGGTTTTTCTGGTGTTGCCGGTGTTCTCCTTTCATGTGCGCTGTACCTGCTTTCCGCCTTCGAGTTCTGAATGAAAATGACTATTGTTAGAGAGGTGGTGCCGTACAGACCTAGAGGACCACAATGACGGTCACTAAGAGCGGACAATAACATACAGGAATTAGCCCGCTATATGCTGATCAGAAATAAACTACCGAGAGTCGCAAGAGGATGTCCGGATCAGCACGACGACCGAACCCGCACGTCGCATATCATAGCTGGCCGGGATTTTTCTCGCCGCCGCCTCGGAAAGAATCCGAGTTTCTCGCGGTATGCAGAGCATGCACAAGCCTCAGCGCAGGTGTTAGCTGCCGCCAGATTTGCGGGTACAGCATCTCCTGCTGCTGCTTCAGTGCAGCTTCCACTCCAGCGGACAATGACTCGGCGTCTTCGCGCAGCCGCTCCGCCACGATGACCTGCACGTTCGTCTTGACGGCCTCAACGAGTCCGTCGAGGGAGAGAGGCAGTGCTGCAGGGGCAGCTTCTTGGCTGGCGAGATATGCGCGGATTCGTTCGATCTCGGCGGCCTGTCTTTCCTGGATAGCGACGTTCCGAGCTTGTTCTTCCTCGATCTACAATAAGACCAAAGTAATAGACTGCATCCGGATACTTGCTAAAAGGACGTACCCTCGATATGATGGCATTTATTTCTACAGCATTGGAGGATAACACTTGGTGCTCCTCGCGGATACCACGGTGCTCGGTGATGATGGCTGCGACCTGGTTCGCTTCTTCCTCCACGTCCGACCCGAGCTGAGCAATACGGCGACCCAGGTCTTCAGCAATTAATGCAGACTCGTCGGGCTCGGCCATGGGTCGAGAAATGAAATCGGAGGCGAGCCTGTTCACCGCATCCGAGACTTTCTTGTCCGCAGCCGTCCAGAACTCCGTGATGCGGTCCGACTCCGTCGCCTGACTCTGAAGGCCATCATACCTCTGCACGAGCACATCGAGCGACTCCACCATCCTCTCCCTTTCTCTTTCCTTCTCCTTTACCCTCTCCTCCTCCTCCGTCTCCCTCTCCTTTACAGCCCTCGTAATCTCCTTCACCACAGGCACGACGCTCTTCCCGAGCCACTCCCGCACACTTCCCGCATACTCCTGCATGGTCTCCAGGCTCTCGCCCGAGTCCAGAAGTGCGCGCGTGACGTCTGATTCTGCCAGGTCTGTCGCGGCCTTGGTGAGCTCGTCGTACCGCTGCTGACGTGTCTTTTGGAAGTCGGAGCGAACGGCATCAAGGCGCATGCGCGCAGCACGACCACAGCGCTTGTAGATGGGCGACATCTGGGTGATCTTCCACCTTTCCAGCTGGCCGTCAGCGGTTTCGAGCTCAATGTTTGCGCGGATGCCGCGGCGCAGCAGTCTGAGTGGTTATAAGCTACAATGAAGGATATGAGGGGCTCGTTCACGCACTCGATAAATTGTGCCATAGGGCTTAAGTTGCGCATGCTGCTGCTTCTGCTTTCTGACGGAGCAATAGACGCAGAACGGGACTTGAGGAATAATGGAGATTTTGACCTAGCACGAGGACCTTGAGGATCGTCGTCCGTCTGCATCGCATCTGCATTATCTGAAGCATACAATATCAGAGGTGTGGGTCGCATTAAGGTACAAAAGACGACGATACCTGGCAGATCATTGGCAGCATGGGCGGTTTGATCCAAGTCCATATCCATATATGCGCTTTGGGACGTGATATTCGATGTACCAATATTCGCTGCGGATCCCCAGCCAGACGCCACTGAAGAGTCGCCTGCATCTCCGAAGGCAGCTGGGTCATCTTGCTTAACGGTACTTTGACAATTAGAGGTAACAGTCCCCCATCCCCCTCCACTTGAACCCTCAAGACCCTCTAAAAGGCTTGTGCCCCACCCGCCAGAGTGACCTGTACTTCCCCATCCACCGCCGGTGTCCGTTGTCCCCCAGCCTCCGCCACTACCCCACCCTCCGACACTTGCAGAGGCTGAGGCGCCAGTGCTTCCCCATCCACTTCCAATGCTCTTTGAGCCCGACGATCCGGTATCTCCCCAACCTCCAGTACTCGTAGAGTGTCCTGTAGTTCCCCAACCACCGCCAGTATTTGCTGAAGTCGAAGCGCCAGTAGGTCCCCACCCGCCAGTAGTATTAACGTAGGTGCTAGGAGGGGAGCCCCAACCTCCCGAGGTGGCTCCTCCGCTCCCAGAAGCTTCAGGTTTTGATGTTTCGGCCCAGCTGGACCACACGGCATGTGCACTTGCGCTTTTCGTGGTAGCCTCGTTCATCGACGAGGTCGATGCCTTCCTGCCTGCCCAGCCTGAGTCTCGAGGTGAAGCCTCGCCAAAGGAGGACTGCGTGTTCGTTCGAGAAGGAGGTCCATCACGCTGGTAAAACCATCTAATCCAGAACAATGCCGCATAGAGTATTAATGATACTTACATGGGAGTAGGCGACCGCCTTCGTACGCGGAGCAGTAGCCCACCTTCTCGTCTCTGAAGGATGCACAAAGCTACAATTCGGAAGGCAGTCCCTAACCTTGTTGCCGGTGTCGTCGTAGTTCTAGGAGACATGTAAGTATCATCCGCATGCAGGGAATGCACAGAGACAACCATGCATCTTGAGAAAGGCATATCGATCCGAAGGGTCGTGATCGCGGTTCAGGAGAGCGCCCACAGCGCGTGCGAGCCGGAGCCTTTCTAACTCCCGCCACCATGACCGACGTCCCTCTATCTGCTCAGTTCAACCGTGCACTATCCGGCGCATCTGAAGCCTTTGACATGCCTACCATCGACGACAAGACACAGGTAACGGTGTGCCGGTCGTCGCGCCGGCATCAATCGAATTGATGCTTAGGGGATAGGACGTGATCCAATCCGCCCTTGCAGACCTCCGCAATGTTGACGGCCGCGTGAATGGTCTCTCATTGTTCAGTCCGAATGAGACACTGGAAGATATTGCTACGCGCGATCTGGTGTATCTGTTCGTGCCGTACGTGATCTCGGAGGTGCAGGGCAGAGTGAAGGCGGTGGACCCGCTGGAGAGGCTGAAGCTGCTGCTGCTGGCTCAGGTACGTTTGGGCCAGGCTTACATGGGATGCTCACCTTCATACGGCTCTAGAGACACCTGCGGACGTTCCTGTCTAACTTGGAGAACTACGGTATCATCTCAGAGGCGGAGCAGGCTGCGTATGAGAAGGCAGATGCTATGATGGCGAACCCAGCGCAGCGCAGAGATGCGAAGATACAGCAGTACAAACGGGAGAAGGAGATTAAAAACAAGATTGAAGTGAGTATGGTGAATTAATTACATCTTCCAGCCTTTTGAGACCCCGGGCAGGCATTACAGAAGCGCCGCCGCCAATGGCCCACAGATGACCGTTACCCGAACGACTTCACTTCCATCATGTCTCTGCTCTCGACACCTAGTGATGCAAGCAACATTGATGACGAAGACGACCTGGACGACGCACTGCGTGAGACCACTCTCCTGCTCCTCCGGCTGACGTACGCTCAGGCGCGGACTCAGGCGGAGAACATGAATCAGGAGCTGGACTTACTCCGGGGTGCTATCAGTCACGACGTATCATCAGGAGACGAAAGGAGGGAGGAACGAACAGAGCGAGAGGGAGATACATGGCGCCTTGATTCAGTACCGCGAGGTGGGCCAGACGGACGAGGGCCGTTGATGGATGCTAGCGGGAGAGTGCGTGCTCGTCTAATCAGTTTACCGGAGCTGCCTGTTGATATATATATGTATGTATACCAACAGCCTTTACGACCCTTCACTATCCTCGGTTCCAACGCCGCAGAGCGCACGCGGCTGCAGGCAGAAGTATTCGGTCCCGACCATCGCCTTCCCACCATGTCCGTCGACGAGTACCTCGAGATCGAACGGCAGAGGGGCAACATCATCACTGGTGGCGGGTGAGTTCGCCTGTGTTGTGTTTGTTAGTCTCGGGATTAATGGGGTTCTGCGGTGTAGACCGCAATCTGCGGAGAGATTGACTACGTCCGAGCAGCTCGCGTTGGATGCGGAGATGGATGGAACTGCGTTTGCCGAGGAGAAGGCGGAGGAGAAGAGGCAGAAGGATGAGCAGTGGGCACGGTTCACTGATGCTAATCCGAGGGGAGCGGGCAACACGATGAATAGGGGGTAGCCGACGCCAAATGGTAGCAGTTACAAAGCCATATGTATCAATAATTACCTTGCTCTGCCAGGTTGCTGTATATGTTCATAGGCGCGTTCGCTGCCAAGTGACAATAATCCGACTCTGGAGTGATAATGCATGCATATTACACTGGCCCGGGCAAAGCCAGGCCATTATATAGTACGTATATAACAAAAAGCAAGTTATGGAGCTGCGACGAGGCTATAGAGGGAAGAGGCGTGCTGCCGTTCAGCAATTGCACTGTGATGCCTCTGGGACATCATTCTGCGGTGTTGAGGTGACATCGATTTCTACCCAGGTCGGTCAGTCCTCACATCACATGGTCAGTTGAAAGGAGAAAGCGTACTGGTGTTTTGCGCATCGGATGCTTGGGCGGGCGTCTCCATCCCCGGGAGGGACATTGCGATCTTCTTGAAGAGGGACTTGACGTTGTGCCCTGCCTTGGCGGAGGTCTCCATGAACATGATGTTCAGACCTTGCGCCTTTGTTGTTGCCTCCTCCAGCGTGACTTGCCTACGTACGCATTCCGAGTCTTGAGTTCCGGTCAGAATTGAGAGACAAAGCAAAGGGCGTACCGCTTGTCCGAAAGATCCGCCTTGTTGCCTACTAACACGATGATCACGTCGTTCCCCCTCTCGGAACGGACGTCTTCTATCCATTTCGATGTCGACATGAACGATTGGCGGTCTATAATATGAGGAAGCTCGTCAGATCATGATCTCGACATCTGTTGGGGAGGGACGCGACGCACTTGTAATGTCGAAAACGACGATGGCTACTGACGAGTCTCGGATGTACGACGGGATGAGCGATCTAAATCTTTCCTTCACAGCATCGCTTGAGTTCGATATCCCGAATTGAAGGGCGCGATGTCCGCAGGGTGCTTACCTGGCCGGCTGTGTCCCACAGCTGTAGCCGCACTGTCCGGTCTTCCAAGTACATTGTCTTGCTGAGGAAGTCGATGCCAATCGTTGCCTGGTACGTGTTGTCGAACGTGTCATACATAAATCTGCAAACATCCACGCGAATTCAGAATTGACGCCGAGCAGATGTTCCAGCGGGTCGGACATACCTCGTTATCAGACTGGTCTTCCCAACGCTCTGGTCCCCGAGGAGCACGATCTTCGTACGCTTTGGAGGGGCCGAGGAGAAGTCCGCCGACGTCGGTGTCGAGGTCGCGTCCATCGTTGTCTATGTTGTCTCAAAAATCAAGCAGAAATACGAATATCCAGTTGGCACGACCCCGCACTACAGCGACGTAGCATCGCAGTAGCACTGCGATTGGCGCTCGACCAGGCCCACGTGGGGGCAGCCGCCGGCTAGCTTCACGGTATCGGAAGCTGCTCCTTTGCCTGCTAAATGGCTTTGGCGGTGGAAGGGGAAGTCAGTGCCTGCTCATTATTAACGTCCTTCGTTGGCGACTGGGACGACGCTGGATTGCACCGATGAAGTTGACGGAGAAGATTGCGGCTTACCAACTCAAACGGCCGTTCTATACGTTCGAGTTCTTCCCGCCGAAGACCGATGAGGTGAGCGCGAGTGCGTTAGGGCTGGAGGAGATGTTGAGTATGCAACTTAGGGTTTCGAAAACCTGCTTTCTCGTGTTGTGAGGCTTGCGTCGCTGAGCCCACTTGCGGTCAGTGTCACATGGGGTGCAGGAGGATCTACCAAAGACCGGAGTTTGGAGCTCGCGGGGTTGATCCAGAATGAGGAGAAGATCGATACTATACTGCACCTCACATGCACAAATATGGAGGGAGGAATGGTGGATGATGCTCTCATAGTGAGTGGCCCACAGCTTGCTTTGGATGATTCATTGATGTTGGCCAGGCAGCCAAGGAAAGGGGCATTCAGAACATCCTTGCCTTGAGAGGAGGTAAATTCGCCGTTTCCTAACCATCCAAGTTTGTGCCAAGAGAGCCTTTTGCAGACCCTCCGCGCGGAGAAGAATATTGGATACCGACCGACCCGCGCTTCACTCACGGTGTAGACTTAGTCTCTTACATCAGATCATCAGCCGAATTTTCCTCATCATTTTCCGTCGGCGTGGCAGGTGTTTGTTTTTTCGTTCCTCTGCGCTACTCCCAGTTGACTGATCTTGATCTAGCTTACCCAGACGGGCATGCTGACCATGACACCGATGAAGACGGCGAACTAGATTACCTCAAGGCCAAAGTCGATGCTGGAGCCGACTTCATCATGACTCAATTATTCTACGATTGTGACAACTTCCTACGGTGGTTGAAGAAAGTCCGAGACAGAGGTACGTCCACTGGTACCAAAAGGTGAATGCTGGTGTTCAGAAGTTTCTCTTCCGTAGGGATCACGGTTCCCGTTATACCCAGCATCATGCCCTTGCAGACATATGCGTCCTTCCTAAGACTTACTAAACTTTGCGGATCACGCGTGCCAGATGCAGTGGCATCAGCTCTCGAGCCCATACGCGTGCGTACCCAGTTGGGCATCCGGGCAGCTATCGGTTTACCTACCTAAAACAGCACGACGATGCTCAAGTCAAGGAATATGGGATTGCACTCGCCATTGATATGGTGCAACGACTGACCGCTTCGGGTGACGTTGCTGGACTGCACTTCTGTACGCTCAACCTTGAGAAAAGTGTCCGGCGAGTTATCGAAGGCCTTGGTTGGGCCGGAGGGAGTCCACAGATCCGGAACAAACTCATTGCGGTAATAGCAGTTTAATTGCTTATCACATTAGAGAAGCCGGCTCTAATTCAATGTGGTAATGGCATAGGATGTACCCGACAGCACAGGCTCCGCCGACCCAGAATCTACCATGATCATTACCCCAACAAGTGCTAGCAACTCTGCGACGAAGGGACTAATAGATTCTACGTCCTTGCCTCCGGATGCAGGGCGGGGCGAGAAAAATAACGCCTCCAGCTGGGACGAATACCCGAACGGTCGTTTCGGCGACTTCAAGAGTCCCGCATTCGGTGAGCAGGATCAATGGGGCGGGCCTGTCATCACCGTGAGTCGCCGGTTTAGCGGTAGCCCGAGGATGCCCATGTAGATACTTAATTATCTATTATTATTTATGATATAGAGAGGGGAAGCCCTAGCAAAATGGGGCGACCCGAAGACTGTGGAAGATTTGACGGAGATATTCTTGCGGCATCTGAGAGGCGAGATCGACTCGACCCCGTTTTCGCATGGGCCGCTCTCGCCGGAATCAATATTAATTTTAAAGGAGTTGGAGAAGCTGAATAAGAGGGGGTGGTGGACTGTGGGGTCGCAGCCTGCGGTGGATGGCATACGGTCAACAGATGAGGTGTTTGGGTGGGGTCCGCCAAGTGGGTATGTATACCAGAAGGCATTTGTTGAGTTCTTCGCGACGGGAGAGGATGTCGAAAAGATCGAGAAGAAGATCGCAGAGAACGGGGATGGGTGGGTTGATTACTTTGCAGGCAATTTCGAGGTAAGATGTTGCTTTACGTACAGGTGTTCATAGAGATTGATATCGTCTCTGAATACCAGGGTGAATGCCGGAGCAATGTCCCTGACGGTGGTAGGAACGCCGTCACTTGGGGAGTGTTCCCTGGCCAGGAAGTGCTTCAGACCACAATCATCGAACGTGAATCATTTTTGTCGTGGAAGGTACGTCATTGTCTCGTGTGGTGAAGCTAGGGCTGACAATATGTCCAACATGTAGGAGGAAGCATTCTCAATCTTATCAGAGTGGGCTAGCTTCTATGCACCAGGCTCGGAGCAGCGGAAGCTCTTGAAAGACATACGAGATCAAAGATGGTTAGTGAGCATCGTGCACCACGATTATAAGGATGCCTCGGCGCTTTGGACCTTTTTGGGAGGACAAAATGGCTTGGTGTAGCTCATGATTATAAGGGAAGATTGTTTCACATGCTGTAGTATCTACGCAATGTATAGCTAGGAATTTGACGCCTGCCGCGGTACTGATTCGTTGTGGCCGTGGCAAGTTGCGTATGTCACGCGTCTCTCAGATGTGACATCTCGTGCCTTCCGACGCGTCTGCGTCTTATCCGCTGCTTTCTGGTGTATTCTTTCCTCCTCTTTCACCTAATCTCCTGTCTCTGTTACTCTTGTACTTACTATGAGCACAGCCGCATCACCTACGGTTCTGCCCAGGAACCAGATCTTTCCTGAACTCATGCCGAAGATGCCATCCGAGCCATACCCTCTACCGCTCGCGAAGCCCGGACGGCATATGGGCCGGATAAAGCGCGACTTTCATCGGGAAATGGAGCAGCTTAGTGACGAGGAGACAGAGCTTGACAATATCGTGCGTACTTGGAGATCGAGTTGACCATACAACCCATGGGCTAACATTGTCTTCCGCCACAGTCCTTGGCACATAGGAACCGAGGCTTCGATTATATGGTCCCCTTAGGCAAACTCCTTACACAACGGGAGGAACGCAATGATAACGTGAGCACTCTGCTTAGATCCGGAAGGGCCACCCCTCACGTACGTTGTCAATGCAGGGAGAAGACGACGCCGACGCCGACAGCGAGGTAACAGGGGACTCTGAGCATTCTGCAGGCGAAGAGTCAGGAGTTGAGGAAGAAAATGGCGAGGACGCCGCAGATTTAGACGCGGAGATCCAGGACATGGACGAACCCCCGGCTGATACCACGGTAGACACAGAAGACATGGAGGAAGGAGAGACTGAGGAGTACGAAGAGGAACCATCGGACGTCTAGGCGTCTTTCACCGGGACTTGTAAGTGATCTTCTTGTCGACCTTGAACTATCAGCCTCTTGACTCAAGTAGTCCATTGCCGGAGTGTGTATGCCATGCCGTCCAGCGCAGGTCACGGATTCCACTTAGGTATGCCCATCTCCCTATAAATTATAGTGCTAGTGCTGTACAATGCTCTACATATTAAAAATAGTATACGATAATCGCAACGGTCAAGCAATCAAATCCCGCACGTCCGCCAACGAGTGGCCGCGAGGGGCAGTTTTGAGATGGCGGCCGCGGACAGCAAGAGGCCGTATCCAGAACTTGATATAGCCCGCCTTATTCGCGGTGATCAGACCGCGCGGAAGGAAGGAAATGTCACTCAGGAGGTCGCCTTCGGTGTGCTTGACAAGCACGGGTTGTACTATCGCAACCTCGTTGCGAGAGGGAGCAGGGTGGTATCGAGGGAGTGGGGGTATGCCATCGGCGTCGGGTGAGCCCAGCGGGGGAAGATACAGGGTGGAGCGGTCGCGGCGGAAGGCAAGAGACAGGCTTGAGGACATAGACATGCGCTGGTGGTGAGCCGCCTGCAGTTTTGGTCGATGGAGAGCGCCACTCGAGAAGTCCCACTGCAACGAAACCGAGTTAAGGCCGTAGAGCACTTTTGAATATATGGGCTCACGAGAATAAGCTTGTTGTCTTCGCCAACACTACCGAAGCGGTATGTTCGTCCGTCGCAGCGGATATCATCAAATGCTAAAGCGGAAACGAATGACGAATGACCTTGACATCGCGCGATGACCCGCTGCTCCCATGGTGAGAATATCGTTACGAGGTCGTCTTGGCCACCTGTCTTTGAACGATGGGGCAATATATGTGAGTATTCGATCGTAACCGCACGTCCTAACTTACAATGATAAATTTCCCGTCTGGAGACCATGCAACGGACGTCAGTGCGCCAAAATATGAGGCATAACAGTCTACAAGCCTACAACAGAGATGAGACCCGGGACAAGAAATTATATTGATGCTTACTGTTCCGCCAGAGCATCGATGACTCGTAAGCAGCCGTCTTCTGATATGCAAGCGACATACTTGACGTCCGGCGAGAACACAAAGTCTGCATACTCTGAGTCAGTACGAACATCCCGACACGTACGTCGCAGCTCACCAACAACACTGCGCCTCGAGACTCTCCAATGGCTGACAGGGTTCTTTGCGGCCTTCTCCTTCTCCTTCTCTCCTTTCCCGCCTCCCCCTGAGAACCCGTTTGCAGTCACAGGATGCCATGGCGGCATCGTAACGAATATTCGATCTAGGGGGTTCCATTCCCCCTTCGTCGAATCGGTGTCACTAGAAGAGGCATTGCTGTCCACAGCTGAGGACGGGGCGGCAACCATGGAATAGGGCAACTGCGGAGTGAAAGTGCCATCGTCGCGTTCTTTATCGTAGATGATGATGGTCCCGTCCGCATGGGAGACGAGGAAAAGTGTCGGAGATGACGGCACCCAGCGGACTGATGTGCATGGCGAGTTTGATATAGACCCCTGCATAGACCGTCCGTCATTCACATGTCTCGCCGTAAAGCAGCGGGACTTACGCCCTTGTTAAGTCGCCCATACCGCGAGTTGATGGGATCTATTTATCATGAGCCCTGGCAACCTTCTGATCGTACGGATGGAAAACTCACCGAACCAAACTAGGTCCCCTGTACTGAAGCCAATAACAATATCTAGTCGTTCCGAGGACGCTGTACTGAGATTCACGTCATGACAAGTAGGATAAGCCGAGAACGTAATCCGGGCTAGCGGGTCCTAAGAAATATATCAGTGAATATCGCCTCTGAACGATGGAGCTCCGTACCTTCAGCTTCGCCCCGGCCTCGGTCCAGAAGAAGTTCTTGGATGTATTATAGAATAAAAATGTGGTCTCCCCTTGCTTAGACTGTAGTGATTTTGCCAATCCTTCGGCTGTCTGCAACCGAGTGATAAATGTAGATGAGGTAGTCCGTAGGTTATGCTTCGGTCTCGAGACAGTCTTCTTCTTTCCAATGGGGGTCGGATGGGAGAATATGGTATGTGGTTGGTCGTGCGTTATCTGCGGAGATGCCGGAGGGTTATCCTGCCCTGCTGAGGGGTTGGAAGGGTCCGGGGACGTATTGCCCTCGGTGTCGCTGCTGGACAAGCTGACGCTGTCCTCCCCCTTCTTCTCTCTGGCAGCCCTCTCTTTCTCTCTCTCCTTCTCTCGTCTGTTATCCTTGTTGCCACCAAGCAGCTGGGCAAATCCCTGTGATGTCCCGGTCTTGGCTACGGCGAATCGAACAGTGACTGTAGATATCCGAGTTGGATAGAGTGCAGGTGCCGCGGGGACATGCAGCGCAATCGGCTTGTGTTCTTCGGTGACGGAGTAGACGCCTTCGGGAGCGATGAAGGTCAAGTCGTTCTCCATAGACGTGTGCGACGCCGACAGTGGCAGCAATGGTCAGCGTTAGCTCAGCGCTTGTCGGGTGATCGCAGACCGGGTTCCTAGCTCATATTTCGACTTCGGGGTTACACTATTTACGGCCATGTCCTGCTTTACCCCGCATTGCGCACGGCGTGCAGTAGCTCTTAAGGTCAGAAGCACTCCGCATCTCTCGCACTCTATAGCTAACTGCTTCTCATAGCCTAGACTCCGCTTTCTTCGACGATGGCAGTCGACCGCTACACCTGAGGCGGCCGGGCATCTGCCCTCAGTGGCGACGTCCAAGCTACTGAGACCTACGAGAGACGAAGCCTTGCGTACACCAGGGATCAGATGGGCAGACGAGGATAACTCGGGCCCAGTTAGAACCATAGTAGGCGGTCGAGAGACTCGCAAGATGAATACATACCAATCAATACGGGATGCCCTCAGGTACGTCGTGCAGATAATTGCTATGGAAGGGATGCAGAGCTCATCGCATATAAGCCTTGCCCTAATGAAGGACGACACTGCGGTAATATTCGGCGAGGATGTTGCCTTTGGTGGTGTCTTCAGATGCACAATGGTGAGCGTTGTGAGACCTATGAACCGACGTGATTGGCCCTCAGACATTTCTGCTGGAGACGTCAGGGACTAGCTGAGGAGTTTGGTACGTCACTCCAGAATAAAATCTGCGACGGAGCTCATGGAGGTTCCCCAGGCCGTGAAAGAGTCTTCAACACACCACTCAGTGAACAGGGTATCGTAGGCTTCGGTATCGGTATTGCGGCCATGGGACACACGCCTATAGTCGAAATCCAATTTGCTGACTACATATACCCCGCATTCGACCAGGTTAGGGAAAGAAAAATCTGGCTCTAGCCCTGTGGCAGCGCTGATTTCTCTCGTTAGATCGTCAACGAAGCCGCCAAGTTCCGGTACAGATCCGGCGGCCAGTATAATGTTGGAGGACTGACCATCCGCTGTCCGACGATGTCCGTGGGGCATGGTGGCCTGTACCACTCACAGAGCCCTGAGGGATTCTTCATGGGAGCCCCTGGTCTGAAGGTAGGCGACATCGGAGTCATGGGTACTTGGGTGTTGATGTGGCCCAGGTTGTCATCCCTCGCTCGCCTATTCAAGCCAAGGGTTTATTACTTGCGTCTATACGGGATCCTAACCCGGTCATATTCATGGAGCCGAAGATTCTCTATCGCTCAGCTGGTAAGTCTATGATCGATGGTTAGCCCGTGTACTGAATACTAACCCGTACAAGTCGAGCAAGTCCCAATAGACGACTTCGAGCTCCCCGTCGGCCGCGCCGACACACTCGTCCGCGGCTCTGACCTGACGCTCTTGACGTGGGGTACGCCCCTCTACCACTGCGAAACTGCCTTGCACATGCTCGCTTCTCCTCCGCCTGGTCTGGACAAGCACGTGCCCGAGTCTCTTCGGAACGCGAAGATTGAACTCATCGACCTCCGCACGATCCTGCCGTGGGACGTGGAGGCGGTTGTAGAGAGTGTTATCCGGACCGGCCGTCTCGTTATTGTGCACGAGGCCGGTCTGACTGCCGGAGTGGGGGCAGAGATTGCGGCGACAGTGCAGAAGAAGTGTTTCTTGAAGCTGGAGGCCCCGGTGAGAAGGATTACTGGGTGGGAGTGAGTTGTGTCGTGCCATGACACCCGTATGCTCTTTATTGACACCTCGTTGTTTAGCACCCCTGTTCCTCTGCAGTACGAGAAATTCTATATTCCAGATGCTCTGCGCATTATGGATGCTATCGTCGAGACTTTGAAATACTAATCGACGTTCTCCCTCAAGGATAGTCAGTGTAATCCTAGCAAGCTCATAGCATTTGTTGTATCTTTGTATCACTAGCGCATATTTGTCGTTCATAAATTGTATATGCCACACGCCTTCATGATCACCACCTATTTACGCGTCAGCTGTCACGTGCGCCAGTTTCAAGACGCGTCTTCGACGCCGCTGCCGCTTGCATTTCGCCGCCACGTCCATCTGCGCTTCTCTGGCCACGACTGTTCAGTTCGGACGAAGTATGAATGAAGAAAGGCCATTGAAGAAGCCTCGAACGACTTACTCCTCTGATGCCGCCGACCTGGAGCTTTTCTGTCCTTCAAACTTAATCAATACGTCGGATGTCGTGGCGGGAAGTGCAGATGCGGACATTCGAGAATATATCCAGGGAAAAGTATTGATGAGGTGGGCTGCAATTAAACGCGTGAGGCTCAGTGGACACGGTCGCAGTGCCGAGATAGAACTGCGTGGAAGATGCGCCGAACAGTGGGATTCCTTCGGCTTCGACATTGGGGACGTCCTCCAAGTCAGCTTGAAGGGCGTCAAAATTGCGGAGTCTAAGTCCGCCGGAACGCTTTCTTTGGTCTATGACGATGGGATTGCCTTCAAGTACGTTTCAAGAAGCAAGAAAGTAGAGGACAAGGGAATAGTTGTAAATCTCTGGACATGTAAGCTCATAAAGTCTGTAGACCTGATCTTCACTCATCACCTGCTGGATATTTTCAGCTGAAGAGAAGCTATGTCAAGAGGGGTGCCCCTCCCCTTCGCGTAGGATGATAGACCCCGATGATTGGTACTCTACTCCTTCTACTCGGCGCGAGAGTGCTGCTAGGCAACCGATCAAGGGAGCAGCTCCGTTGAACGTCGTACCAGAAGAAGATGAGAAATTGGATCCTACGGAATGTCAGGGGTTGGACAATGCGCCGGAGTTGAAAGGTCAGGCTGCTGCTATTCCCATCGGCGACCTCTTAGCCAAATCTGAGACCGACGGCGCATCCGCAAATACTGTCTCTCTTCCTATTGCTCAGCCTGCCGCTGCTGACACGGACGAAGTCCGATATGTTCCCCAGCACCGCCTAGAGTTGGATTCATCTCGTGTCGGACCGTCTCTCACCAACATGGCGCCTGAATCAGCCACAGCAGAGGTCTCATCTGAAGAAATAGACACTGAAAATGAGTCAAAGAAAGCAAGGCGCGCTCGTTTGAAGAAAGAGAAACAACAGCGTCAAGTCCTGCAGGCGACGGAGAATCTTGTATCACCGGTGACTCCGGATATTGCAGTAGGGAATCCTGTAGAGCAAGCAATGGAATCAGAGGAAATTCGGCAAGCCTCTGCTACCCATAACTTCAAAACTGAAGAGCCGGGAGGCACTCCTTTCCACCCGGAAGCCCCAGCTTCGGAGGACGGCGTATCAGCGAAGCTTGAGGATCCTGCTTTAACTATGCAAGCGGGCGTGAGGACTTCTACTGTACGTTATTAAAGGATGCAAGTCATGTTTATGGGACTGAAATACGTCATTCTGACGGTGGTTGAATAGGACTACTACATACCTCTATCAGATGCGCATCAATACTGGGAGTTCTGTACTATCGGCGTAGTCACCTCAGCCTCGGCACCCGAGGTAAAGAGGACGGGAGGTAGATTGCATGGCATTGCAGACCAGTCGTTGTTTTTTACTGACCATGGACATAGATTGGATGGCTTGCATCACTGTCCTTGATCCATCGAATGCAGATCTCGACAGCGGATATGGCTTCGGCGATAAGGACGGTTTCAAGATCAACTGTTTCAGTAAGCTTTACCAAGAATGGCTGCCCCGACCACGCCAGGGCGATGTACTTCTCCTGAGAAAAGTCAAGGTATATTTGCTCATTCACACCCTCGTTCATTGAAGTAACTCCCGCATGCGTTGCAAAATTTATAGCGGTCTATTTGGCAAGAGAGCTCTATGGGAATTGGCTACTTCGACAAACTGCGTTGGGCCATATACTCTCCGTCCATCGGTGAATGGCATCATGGCGACCTCGGCGAGGCTCCAAGGGTGATGGCCCTTGGCGGCGGCTTCGGCGCGCCCTTCAGCCCTTTCTGGGATATGCAACAAGACGAGCTGGAGTATTGTATCCAATTGGCAGACTGGTGGCAGGCGATGGAGAAGGAGAAGCGGAAGCGAATGGGATTTATACAACAGGTTTCGATGGTGCCGCGCTACTCTATGGGAGGGGGAAAGCAACATAGGTTGATTTCCGATTGTACGCCCGATATGCCCCCTGCTGGGTACTTCAACTGCACAGTGGAAGTAAGTGAATTATTATTTGTGTTTCGAGATCTCAACAGATTTACTTCGCCACCCCATCCAGGTAACACATGTTTATCCCAGCGAGGCTGGCCGTCCTCTCAGTCTCTGGGTTACTGATTACACGAAGAATAAGTTTCCTATGCCTCTTGATACTTCTTGGTGTCGTCCCGAATTCGCAGACTATGTCCTCCAAATCGAAGCGTGGGACGCGGCGAAGGAACTATGCGAGAGTATGCAGGCCGGAGAATATTACGCGCTTGGTAACGTGAAATTCCGGGTCGGCAGGAGCGGATACTACGAAGCGAAAGCGAACGATTTGAAATGCGTCAAACTAGTCCCAGAGGAAGAAGCTGGCCAAAACAACGCGAATCTGCAGGCTCTTCTTGCGTACGTTGTTCTGTAAACCGTACTGGTCGCTTCGCGTGACGTGTTCTATAGGAGGAAGCAAGAATATGAAGACAAGCAAGATCCCAATCCGGGGTTCGAACATCTTACGATCAAGGAAATCCAACGAGATAGGTTTATGGACTGCACTGTCGAGGTAGGAAGAGGGCGTTACTCTATTCCTCATGGGTGCATGATGTTATGCCTTGGCAGGTTCTCCACGCAGTTCATCTCCCGGAGCAGCACGTATCATATCTCTATGTGACTGATTACACCTCAAACAGCTCGATTCCTCGGCAGGATGCCCAATGGTCCAGGGGCCTAGAAGATGCCGTCCTCACCATCCGTCTGTACAATGCACAAGCTGTAATGGCCGAAAAGCTGATCCCCGGCTGCTTTTGTAAAATCCGGAGCCTTCAAGCGAAGCGCTCTTTTGACGGTCACTATGAGGGTCGTCTCGGAGGTGAAGGCAAGCATATCTTCAAAATGCACGCTGGTAGTTCCGACCCTCTACTGCAGGAACTTATAAGGCGAGAATCCCATGGCTGAAGCTGACATAAGCGCTGACTGCTTGACAGGCGTAAGAATGATTGGCGGAACCGTGAACAAGACCTCTTAGCTAATCCGCCGGTTGAGCAAAGAAAGGATGATAGCGCCGGTGAGGTAGCTGCAGTGCCCCTAGTTTCGCGGCCCTCGCTTCCGCTGCCGGAGGGGTATTCTACTTTGGAAGAGGTCAAGACGAGTGCAGGGTGTCCGAGGAAATTCATGGTCTTCGCTCGGATTGCCGATTTCTACCCGCTCGCGCTCGACGAATGCCTGTTCTTGCGATGCACGCGATGCAACAAGAAGTAGGTGGTTTCCCTATCCAGGCATCCATGCTCTCACAAATCTTTAGTCTTTCTAAGAAGATGAAAGGGTGTATGAACTGCGATGACGATGATGACACCGTGTCGTGCTTCCTGCGGCTTTTCTTTCGCTTGGCAGATATATATGGTTCTATGTTGGAAGTATCGGCGTGCGATCCTGACGTATGTGCCACGCATTTCTGCCTGTCTGGATGTCTGCCTAACATTGGTTGCATGCAGTTTTCGGTGTTGCGGGATTTCCAGCCCGCTGATCCTTACGAAGATGACAGTGTCCTGGATGACCTGAAAGCCCGTCTCAAACCTTTCTTCGGCAACCTTCTAGAAGTCCACGAAAATATCGAGAAGAACATAGAGCTCACACCGGACAGTCCCTTTGTCCATTGCACCATCTACAGTTGGCCTGTGGG
Source organism: Heliocybe sulcata (assembly GCA_004369045.1). NCBI lineage: Eukaryota > Fungi > Basidiomycota > Agaricomycetes > Gloeophyllales > Gloeophyllaceae > Heliocybe > Heliocybe sulcata. Next base: position 53,963 of record ML213505.1, on the reverse strand, counting down.
TGAAGGCGGCGAGCGGGCTTATGCGATCATGAATATTAGTCAGGCGGACGGTAATTAGGTCGATGGATCTCGTCTCTTCTAATGCTGTATCGAGAGGCAGGCTACTATACCACCGCATGTTGTAATATATAACAGAACTTTGTGTACCGTCATTCATCCAGTTCCGTTGCTTCTTCATGGCTCCGATGGTGCGCGTGGGGATGCGATTTCGTGTCCGAAGGCATCCGATCAGCGCCGGTCACTACTCTACTTGGACTGCAACACCATACGGGCTTCACCTGTAGAACTCAGAAGGTAATTGTAGAAATGTGCCCTAGGCTACCCAGTTACTGACGCAAGCTTCATTGTGAATTGACAGTCTCCCCTTAAGGACACAAGACGACATGTCGCGACCTGAGCCTGAAGTCATCGTTAACGTATGCATCTAAGCGCCTTTCGCGCCTTTTCACCTCTGACATACGACCTCACGCCCCAGTACCAAGATGGCTACGCATACTCCAAAGGCAAGATGGAGGAAGCGTTCCGGAGCGGGCTCTTTGAAAAGCCAGCCCAGAAATCGAAAGACACACCCAAAGTGGCCTGCAAGAAGGAAGATATCGACCTAATCGTAAGTACTCCCGAGACACATTTTGGCTGAGGGTCTGACAATTGTATAGATGAACGAGTTCGAGATTCCTCGGGCACAGGCAGAAAAGACCCTGCAAGAGAACGGCGGGGACTTGATGAAAACGATTAAAGCGATGATAACACCATAGACATTATGTGCAAGCCTGATGGACTCCATCGACCACATCTTCATTTCGATATGCTCTATCGGGAAATGGGAGAGTGCTCCCGGCACTGGGCACAAAGGCGCGTTACGCTCCCTGTATGTCACGAAGCCACCATTGAGCATATTGAGCTTCGTAAAAATGCGTGGCTTCCGTACGTAGGTGATGAATACATGGATTAATAGACCAAGCAATACTCTATCTTCGTTGTCCTAGTGTAAGGGGTATCCAAAGCCAAGCGAATGAAGGGGTATGTAAGAACATTGCAATGTCCAAGCGTAAAGAGCGCAATGGCAAGGTAGCCAAAGCTTCCCAACAGAGCCTAGCGCAAAATAGGTCGAGAATTCATGCGTCTTGGTGTTAAACGTGATCGATTGGATGCCCCCGACGAAGAAGTTTGGCGCAGCAACTGGGCTCGCCGGAGCTCTTCATCTATGCGCCACATACCTTTTACGAAGGCTTCACGGTCAAGGCCACCCGTGCCGTTCGGGTCGCATTCACTCCTACGCAAACCCAATAGGTCATGGACTGGATACCAAAAACGATGTAATATGCGGGGACATACCACAAGTCTCGTAACTTCTGCTTGTCCAACTTTGAGCAAAGCCAGATCCTCCTTACGACATGCCCGTTGAGCCTCTCTTCTGGTCCCACCTCTTCATCCTCATCTGCACTCTTCTCTTTCGAGGGCATAGGAGTCGTCGGTGTCTCTGGCTCTGGGCTTATGATTAGATCTACCGATAGCCCTCGCCACCCCGCTGCAGAACGGTTCTTCCTGTTCTGCGGCACACCGAGTCTCTGCTTGCGTGACTGCAGCACATTGGCGCTGAATACCTTTTCGTACCTACGACGGGCTGCTATCGGCACTGGAGTGGGACGGAGAAGCTTGTTCTGTATAGAACCGAACGTGCTTACGCTAGTCCGAGAGGTAGATGTCGCGTTGCTCAAGATAGAGGAACGGTCGGAGAACGAGGCAATGGAGGTACGTGACGATGGCGGACGAGAGCGGATTGGAGGTGGGGGAGGAGGAGCACGCCGACCCATCGCTGAAGAAGTCGATTGTGTTGGAGTGAGGCGGGGTGAAGTGGGAAGGGGTGAATGGATGCTGGGAGGCGAGGATATAGGGGAGGAGGGCGGTCTGACGGGTCTACGAGGCAGCTTAGGAGGTTCTGGGACAGCGCGTTTGTTGCTGAGTTCCCAATCATGAGTTATAGATACGACGGGACTGTTGGCGAGGGATGTCGCGGCGGACACATTCTCGTACGAGCCATCGAGGCTGTTTGTGTCCGTATCGTGGTCTCGGTCCATAGGATACGTATGTACGAATTCCGAGACAGATGTTGGCGTCCCAACTCCATCAGTTCCGCCATCAGAGGAGAGCGAAATCGAATGGAATGATGAGACAGACGACGCAGGAACGTGGCCTTGACCTTTCCGCACCGGGCTCAGAGCAGCAACATCGAGCTTCGACAGAGGAGGGTAAGGAGCGTCGACAGTCAAGGAGTCCTTTGACTGGATATGCGCAGTTGAGGGCGGTGAAACTGGCGCAGACGCGGTAGGTCTGAGTGACGGCTTCGACGGCTTCCTCGGCGGCAGAGGCGGCGCTTGGGGCTTTGCGCGGGGAGGAGAATGGGATTCAAAATTGATGAGGGGTGCAGTACTAGACCGTGGAGGAGGACTAGAGACGTCTCGACTCGACGGCCACCCAAGTCCGATTGCTTGTGTCCTCGTCGCTGCGCCGCCGTTCGCGAGCCTCTTCTCTCCCTGTACAGGCCCATCATCCACCACCCAGTCTTTCAAGTCAATCAACGAGGTCTTCCTGCCCAAATTCGGCGGAGATGGAGAAGGAGATGCACCGGCAGGCTTGGGAGTTCGGGAGGGTGTAATGGGTGGGATCGTCGTCGCTGTCGGCGAGATCGGTTTATCGAGTAGATTGGACGGCGAACGGGCTCGAGCTTTCTGTGGAGGTTTGCCAGAAGATGCAGAAGAAGGGCCTCCGAATGACTCAAAGGCGTTGATCCTAGACTGAAGAGCTGTCGATGGGGCCATGGTGGTGGGAGGAGGAAGTACGTAGTGGCTCGCACGCGCTCGGTGGCGGAGGCAACTTCTCTGCCACCACCCAACCCTGCCGCCTTACTTCTACGAGATAGTACAAGGGGTTATAACGATGGCCGAGGGCAACGAGCTGTATGCGGTCGCTGGTATGTATAACTTCTATCCCAGTGGGCGGCTACTTAATATTCAATTGTCGTCAGACTTCTGTCTCATACCGATGGGCACCGGAGAATCATCCGTATGTTCGAACGCATTCCGATCATGCCGACACTGAGTACTGAGACAATAATGATCGGTAGGTTGCCCATTATATAGCTGAATGTCAACGAATTCTGGAGAAGAGCGGCCTCCAGTTTAAGGTGCGTGCGTTCGGTCGATGCAGCGACAGCCTTTCGTTCAATACCCTTCCAGATGCAGTAAGCTATCTGATTCCGAAGTTCGATGTTGTTTTGAACGATACCTTCTCTAGTGGCTATGGCACAAACCTAGGTGTGTCCTGTGATACCACATGGTGTACGATGCTAAATATCTCTCTGATTGTAGAAGGACCTTGGTCGGCCGTAACCAAAGCTATCGGTGACTGCCACGCTGCCGTTCATGCCAAGGGCGCTCCTCGTATAGCGACCGACATACGCATTGGTACGCGAGTTGATAGAGATATCGTACCGGGTACAGGCAATGAGGGCAAAGTAGCCCGTGTGAGGGAGATATTGGCGAAGGACGGGCTGTGACTGGCTGGTGTATAATTCTAAGGCTTGGAGCTATTTTTGAGTAAGCACAGAAGTTCTATCGATGTATGCTTCTTCTAAGTTCCCTTCTGTATTGCGTATCAGACCTGTGGACTGCCTTCCCGCTCGTGTTCCGCCCAGACTTGTAGCATTGAGTTTCCAATCACCTTCCCAAGAGCCCGCGCCAGTGGCACGGGTACTGCGTTGCCGATCTGTCGAAGTTGCTGCACACGTAAAGCCCGGTTAGCGGCCAGGATATTGCATTATACGGAGCAACTCACATCCTCCACCTTCGCGGTTCCGGTCTTCCCATTGGTCTTGAAGACATAGTCGTCTGGGAAGCCCTGGCCTCGAGCGCATTCTCGTACTGTGAGGATACGCTTTTGCTGATGACGAGAGCGGTTAGTGTACGGGTCCGAGGACTATGCTGTTGATATGTCTGGAACTTACGGACGGGTGTAGGACTTTGCCACCTGGCTTCGCTGTTGGTGATACCGTTGTCAGTGCGGTAGCGAAATGCCCATTCCCATTCAGCCGGCTGTACAACCCTGGTGACGGAATGGTTCAGCGAGCAGCTTGGCAGACCGTGCAGGCCTATTTACTTACCCTTGAGCTTCTTTGCATCGCCGGACTGCATTGTCTTCGTGCCCTTAAGACAGTCGGGAAGATCTGCAGCATGGCTATGGATCTCTTAGCCCATGAGGAGACTGGGATTACGTACCTTCGTGGTCTGCATCGGCACGCAAGGGAATATTGACAACTCTGTGATGTATCCTCAACTTCTCTCCCGCTAGACAGATGAGCACTGCATACCTCTCCACCACTGCAGGCGTAAAAAGCCTGGTGTAGTGTCCCTGGACTTTCTCCGCCTTCCCTGCTCCCCGCATCCAGTACTGATAGTCATTCATAGCTTTTGAGGCATAGTGCACGGCACTAGGGAACCCGGAATACTCTCCATGGGAGGCATCGTGTGCGAGGCACTGTGCTATACCTTGCACAAATCTCGCCTCTACCTGAGCCATCTCATCCGGACCAGGCTTACGTATCTGGGCCGGGTTGATCCTGGACTTGAAGGTTAGTGACCTTCTCGGCAGAGTTCTGGACGTCATACCAGTCAAATGAAGGCTAGTGGATAAGGGTGATATCAGTGTCAAGGTCCCCCGGATGTAAGAATATTTTACTTACCAGGTCACCAATGGCATCATTGATTGTCACCTGTGGAAATGGAGCAGATCGGATGTTGGGCTGATCTGGATGACGGTCCACTCCTGTTATGGGATTACCAGTCACAGTTTTTCTCTGCATGACTCTCTTGGGGAAGCAGTGAGTTGGAAGAGGAAACTCTGGTAAGGGTATCAGCCCTCTGGACCCCAGGAATATGACCCTCTCCCGGCCCTGAGGCGAGCCATATTGTGCTGCTTGCAGAACCTTGCAGTGAACCTGGTACCTAAACAATCATTAGAATGTGCCGACAGTAAAGTCCAACTAATCCATACCCTAAGCTTGTGGCAGCTCGCATGATAAACTTCACCATACCCATCTCAATACCACCGGTGATCCTGTTGTTGACCTTCTCGGCCTTGAGCCTATGGCTGAGAATACCAACAACATTCTCAATGAGAAAGTACATTGGCTTATAGTAGTCGACCCATGCCATGAAGTTGGCAATCAAGGCAGACCTGCAAGAAGCTTGTCAGTATCAGTGACAATCAAAAAACAACTGCGCTATGACAGACCTGGGATCATTTGGCCTCTAAAGATTGCTAGAGTGTGAGAGAGATAGATAAGGAATTCAGTCAGAACACACACTTTGTTATAGTTAGCCCCACTGAAAGACTGGCATGGTGGACCTAAAATGAATAATCAATTCCTACCATATCCATATCTCAGCAGACAATGCACTACCTCCATAAATAAAGTCTACTTCTGAGGGCCTAGGCATCCTCTCTTCACCATGGAGAGAAGGAAAAATTGCATCCTTGTTCCTTTCATGAGCTACAATTGTAGCTTCAAGCAACTGATTGGTGCTTGTACAATATACTGCAGTCTCTGGATGATTTTCCCTACATATTGGATTCAATATCAATCACCACACAAGATTACTGGGACTTACTGGTAGGTTGCAGCTGCAGTTTCTGACAGCTCAACTGCCCATCTGGTCTGAATATATGGAGTAGAATTCAATCCTACACTCAGACCTCCTGCCCCTGCCATTGTATTGATTAGCCAGTTTAGTGCTAAAACAATGCATTATCTTACCACTGAAGAGTTCCAGTGCTTGTAGAGGCTGATTCCTTGACAGCAATGACTGGCACTGCTTGACTTCTAAAAGCTCAGCCTCATGACACTGGGGGCAAACATGGAAATCATCTGGATGTATGTCCATCAGTGCTCCAGACTTCACTGCATGGGCAACCAGGAAGTGGTCATTCTTGGCCAACCAGCCCTCTTCCAAGGCTTGAGAATCAAGCAGGTCGGCATGGATGACATAGCATCTACCAGCTACTTGGGACCTGGGTATCTGCATGATTTCTCCAGCCAAGACTAATCGCCTCTGTAGACTCACTATGTTAGTTACAAGATGCCTTACCAGAGAAAGGCACTCACCTCATCAGGAAAGGCAGATTGAATGGAGAGCTGGCTAAGCACATCATTGAAGCGGCTATATGGTTGAATTATCAGATTTGACTGCCTAAGCTCAGTAATTTGAGCAATCAAGTAAGGCTCCACGGAATCTTCTGTGGTGGTGCTTGGGAACAAGTATATAAAGTCCTGCTTGTGGAATTGCTGGTGATCAGGAGCTTGATCGTTCAAGGACTCCATTCCACATGAGGCACAACTGGAGGGATCAACCTTTAAGGGTGATAGATATGTGAAGGATGATTTGTGTCTGTCCCAGACATGACTACCAGATTTATCAGTATCCACTGCAAGATGAAAAACATGTGGCACCTACCTGTAGTAAAATTGAGAGTTATCTTGAAGAAATGGTTCATCTTGGCCTGGTCTCAGGTGGTGAGCATGCACTTTGCTATAGATACAGGACAGCTTGAGATCCTTGCATTCATATGATGAGTAGAAAAGGATGCTTGGGTTTTCCAGCTCTTCCAACACAGTCTTAGAGCTATGCTCCATCCATCTGGCATGGAAGAGCCCAGGTTTCTGGCTTGGAATGAAGTAAACAATCTGGGCAAACCTGTGGTACTATATTGAAACACTGCATAAGAAGCACCAACAAATAACATACCAGAACTCGTTCACCAGAACATTCTTTGAGTGCGTAGAAGGTGCTTGTGCATGGCTGGCACGAGCTGAATCACCATCACCACCTGGTATCACAGCCACAATATCATCCACCTTTAAGTCTATGTCAGTTCCCAGTACAGATGGAATTCAACAGATTTGGACTCTACCGAATATGTGACTCCATCCATCCTGACAGATTGACAATCACTCTTAACCCAGCTAATCACTTCTGGATTACCATAATGCTCTTTGGATGGCTCTTGCTCGATTGGTGGCATGGGTTCTGGTGCAAGGAAATGACCAACAACTTTGAATGGTTGTAGAAATTGGTCTTTGACAATATGATGCACAGCAGGAGTGACCACAGTCCTTTCATCATTCTGATGAAGTTGAGGCTTGTGTTTGCTACCAGCAGCAGGTGAGGGGTCCAACACCAAGGACTCTGGAGTTGTCCCAGTACAAGATCTGAACAATGGTGAAGTGGACAACTTCATTTTGAGACCATGATCTTCTCTCAGATCCAGGAGAGAGCTCAGGAGATAGGATCTCTAAGAAAATAGTAATAGGTCAGTTCACTAATAACAGGAGAATCAAGGAAATGTACATTATCTTCAAGCTGCCAGTCTTCATATAATAGTCGTCTCCCAACTATACTATGGTAGAGTGGATCAAACTTTGCAAAATCCCCACTGTGGAGTGCTTTAAGGAACCCTTGGAGAGTGGTTTCCGGGTCAAGCAAGGCTATAGATACCACTAAGCACACTATGTGGTGCTTCACATAGAAGTCGGTGTAATAAGCCTTATACTTGTCTGAGGGGATCTCAAGAATATACCAAGCATAGGCTGTCCTGATATAGACTTTGCTGTATGCAATGTCTTCAGCCATGATAACCAAATCTGATAAACTGGCATTACTTACTCATCCAGAATACCGTGCTTCACATCATATACATTGAAATCAATAATATCAGACAGCTTCAGATGCTGCTCTTCGAGTTCCAGCTCCGCTGAGTCTTCATCATCGTCAAAGCCATCCTCGATATATGGCTGGACAATGCCAGAGGCACCATACCGCGTGCAACAGGTCTGTTTATTGAGAAGCAATAGTCTCTCAATGTGAACCAGCTGTCCAGAGTCTGCTTCATAGATGCAAAACTCAGAGAGAAGTCGCACGGGTATGTCGGGGAAGTCCTCTTGCGAATCAGGAGTGACCTCGCCGATGAGCTGGAGGTCAGGGGCTTCCTCCAGCTCATCTTCCCTGACTTCATAAGCAGGCTGTCCTACAGAATATGAGTGAGAAACAAGGGCAGTACGACTATGTTGATTAAAGGTTACTTGTGGGGTCAGAAAGATTAGGCTCAGAGAGCCTTCGGACGGAACTCGAAGGTCCAGACGAGGGAAGGCCCGTACGTGCAGCAGGGGATGCTGATGAGCATCCAAGCTGTACTGCAGCCATCTGTCATTGTCTAGAACTTAGTGGTAATGTTTCAGCCCATCAATAGCTTACTTCTTGCTCCATGCCAGTCGCCGTATCTCTTAAACTTGAAGGGACTCGGGTACTTCCTTTCGCCTTTTTGCGGGCTGAGGGAGCGATCTCGGAATAGCCATCGTCCGACGGCTCTGTTCTTCTCCTCCGGGTCTTCGAGTCGGACGCCATCCGTTCGGCGATGAGGACGGACTGAACGCGAGACGCGGAAGTGTTGGTGTGACTCCAGTCCGTGACAGACGCGTAAACGACGCGTCTCTCCTTCTACCACCTCTCCCACCGCCACCATGTCCTTGCCCGTCGTGACGATCAATGTAAGCTATGAGTCTGAGAAAGGTGCGGCTGCTACATTGTCGTCAGCATTCTGTTCTGATCGTCAACGTCATTCGCAGAAAGGATCACAGAATTCCTAACCAAATTTGAGGGCCGAGAGAAGGGCAAGGACGCAGACGTGACGCGCAGTTTTGCAGACATGGCCATGGATGACAATGCAGACGTGTCTACGATGCGTCTGAAGTATATGAAGCAGCTGGTATGGGATGCTTTCGAGACCTTACACGCTCTGGCATGACTATTTGCACCCAGCAACGCATAGCCAACCGAGAGCAAGACATGCTAGTAGTAGACCTGGAAGATGTGTGGGAGGTACGTTCCCAACTGTTTCACTACGGGTGGATGTTTGTCATGAGTCGCACAGTACGAGAAAACCGTAGGCGAGTTGGTGTCCAGAATCCAAAACAACACGCGTCGATACGTCGACTTATTCAGTGAAGTGGTGGACGCCCTCATGCCCGTACCGACGAAGGATATCAGTGATCAGGACGAGGTCATTGATGTCATCTTGCATCAGAGGAGGGAGCGGAACGAGCAGACTGAGGGCGCGCAGGAAGGCTTTCCCAACCATCTCTTACGGCGGTAGTGAGTATCTATCTTCCGACCAAGCCCTTACTTCCCAGACTGAAAATCCCTAGCAATCTATATTTCAGACCCTTACGGTCGGACATCGCCATGGCCGTTCGTGAAGTGCGGGGAGCTCACTTGGGTCGGCTGATCACAGTGCGGGGAATAGTGACGCGGGTGTCAGAGGTCAAGCCGCTGTTGCTGGTCAACGCCTACACCTGCGATGTATGCGGTTCCGAAACATTCCAGGATATCTCTAGCAAGCAATTCACCCCGATCTTGGACTGTCAAAATGAGAACGAGTGCAAAAAGAACGGCATCCATGGTTCTCTGCATATGCAGACGAGAGCATGTCGCTTCGTGCCTTTCCAAGAAGTCAAGATACAAGAAATGGTGCATGCCTAATCCGAGCGTCTTGTTCTTGGGCTAACGCATTCTATAGGCTGACCAGGTGCCCGTCGGCCACATACCTCGTTCCATGACTATCCAGGTCCAAGGCCCTCTGACGCGGATGATGAACCCCGGCGATGTCGTTCACCTCGGGGGTATCTTTCTGCCAATTCCTTACACTGGCTATCAGGCTGTGCGCGCTGGGCTCCTCACGGACACTTATCTTGAAGCGCATCATATCCATCAGCTGAAGAAGCAATACGATGACATGGAGATCACGCCGGACATGCAAAGGGAGATCGATACCTTACAGAATGACCCTGCTCTCTACTCTAAGTTAGCATCGAGCATCGCGCCAGAGATCTATGGTCACGAAGACGTCAAGAAAGCGTTGTTGTTGCTGCTCGTGGGTGGGGTGACGAAGACAATGGGCGACGGTATGAAGATTCGAGGCGACATCAATATATGTCTTATGGGCGACCCTGGTGTCGCGAAGTCGCAGTTGCTTAAATACATTTCTAAGGTCGCACCGCGAGGAGTCTACACTACTGGGAAGGGTTCATCGGGCGTCGGTCTGACAGCCGCCGTCATGCGAGATCCCGTTACCGACGAGATGGTCCTGGGTAAGTGCACTTTGCGGCACGTAATAGTTCATTTTGGCTAATAGAGTAACATCCAACAGAGGGCGGCGCACTCGTTCTCGCTGACAACGGTATCTGCTGTATCGATGAATTTGATAAGATGGAGGAGGCGGATCGGACAGCCATACACGAAGTCATGGAGCAGCAAACAATCTCGATATCGAAAGCCGGTATATCTACGACTTTGAATGCGCGCACGTCAATCCTTGCTGCAGCAAATCCTCTGTATGGGAGATACAATCCGAAGGTTTCTCCTGTGGAGAATATCAACTTGCCTGCCGCTTTGCTGTCTCGGTTCGACCTGCTCTTCCTGATTCTTGACAAACCTACCAGAGATGACGACGAGCGCCTCGCACATCATGTCACACATGTCCACATGTACAATACCCACCCGGAGCTGGAGCATGAGCCAGTGGACCCTGTCACTATGCGGTGCGTCTTTTGCTACGGCCAAGTCTAGGTCCGATATCTGAATCTAGGTTGCAGTCATTATATCGCGCTTGCACGCTCGCACAGGCCTGTCGTTCCTCCAGAAGTCTCCAGTTATGTTGTTGACTCGTACGTGCGTCTGAGGAAGCTCTCCAAAGACGAAGAAGAGCAGAAGAAATCTCATACTTACACATCTGCTCGAACGCTGCTGGGCGTCCTCCGCTTGTCACAAGCCCTCGCAAGACTACGGTTCTCGAGCGAGGTTACGCACTTTGAAGTTGACGAAGCGCTTCGGCTTATGGAATGTAGTAAAGAAAGCCTGCTCGACGAGTCAGAAAAGGATCGCGATCCGGACCAGTCATCGCAGAGCAAGATTTACCGCATCATGAAGGAAATGGCGAAGGGCGGTCGCGGGGCCGGTAAGAAGAGGACCACCTCAGGTCTCAGGAAGCGACTGGGCAAGGGTCCAGGCGGCGAGCGTGATGACTCCGACGTGGACATGGATGATGGAGATGCTCCCTCTGACCGTGATACCGACTTGGAAGAGATTCCAATCATTAGGATCAGAGAAAGGGTGCTGGCTTCCGGCTTCACCGAAGCACAGCTCAATGACACTATTGCGGCGGTGAGTCTTACATTTGACGGTCAGACAATCCCATTCGACTGACTTTTGCCCGGCAGTACGAGGATCTGGACCTTGTCGCAAGAGTCGCCAATGGAACTCGGATACGCTTCGTTACGGATTCGTAGCTGTGTCGGTTTCTTATGTCTTGATTATCATGCATATCTGTTATCCCTGTCTGGTGTCATGTCTTGTTGTAGCGCATAGTTTATATTAAATCAAGCCCTCCAAAATCCTGCGAAGTACAGTAGAACAGTCCCATAACGAATGTCAGCTATCGCAACTGCTGCGATGCATGCTCCCAACTGCCGTCGCCGGTTCCACTACTACTTGGACTCTCCACCCGCGAAGACGATGTTGAATGGGATCGCAGGCGATCATTATCCTCTGGCTCGTCCCTGTAAGATGTCTGTGTGGCCCTGGCTGACTGCGGGTCATCGTCGTCCAGAAAGCCGGAATGGAATCCCAGCCCACCAGGTGACCGATCTTGCGGTCGACCACCTGTCAGACCCGTCTCCTCGTCGACATCATCATCATCCGAGACCTCTCCGAATGCATCATAGAGCTCCTTCGTTCCCTGGCCGGACACGCCACGATCTCGTGCGACCGAACTCATGGGTACATCATCTCCCATGGATAGGGTGCTGTACTGAGCACGGCGCCTGCGATTCACAGCGCGCCTCCAGAAGAATATGCCAGCGGATAGGCCAAACACGGCGACGGCGCCAACGGCACCGAAGAACCATTTCTGGTTGGAGACCAGGTTGTCCATGTCGGGAAACCAGCCTTCATCCGGTGTCGGTGTGATGCTCTCACTGGGGATGGTCTCAGTTGCCTCAGCAGCATCGTCTTGAGCAGTGGGCGTCGCGCCCCCAGGCTTGTTGGTGAAGGCGGGTTTGGTGGCCTCTCCTTCGACGCTGCCATGATCAGTAGGAAGGTGCGACGTGGGTTTGGCATACGACTTAGTAGTCGCAGTGGCCACCACCGGAGTAGTAGTCGTTGTGACGGCGTCCTCATGAGGTGGAGGTAACAAGTTTTCAACCACCGGAACTTCGTACAGTTTCGCCTTGGACGCATCAATGGTGGAACCCCAGAGCGTCATAGTCCAGCCTAGGAAATTGCCGAACTCGCCCTCTGAGCCTTGGTCATTGACTCGTATGGTCCAGTCACCAACCGGATTCTCATCCCTACAGTCACCTGAGTAACATCATTCAGAAAGAAAACAGTTGTGTGACATACCAATGTTTCACGGTCATGAACCTCCACCCAGGGAACCCGGTGTTTGTAGCATCATACCTCCGCCTCGCAGCCAGCACACTCTTGATCCCATTAGGACTAACCAGCTCCACCTCGACATCACCTCTCCGCGTATGTGAAATCCACACCCGGATCGTTATATGCTCAAGCTTCTCGAGATTATTCTGCGCCAGCATGTCCTGCGTGATAGTGATAATGTTCTTTACGCCGTCCGTAGTGATGGGCGCACCGCCGGACATCGTCCCGAGTATGTCCATAGTGCCATTCTCGATCTGGACGGGCTGTATCTCGAGCCAGGCTTGGGGCTTTATGGGCTCCCAAGCTTGCGCGGCCTTGACGTACGAGTATCCATCGAGGCGTCCGAACCCATATTTGTAACTGAATGGTCGTCCGGCAGCGGTGGTCTCCCAGTCGGGGTCCTCGGGGTTGATCATCTCCGCCGTTTTGACACAAAGATGTTGCAGGTCACGCCATGTTAGTTCGGGTCTGTGAAGGAAAGTCAACGAATGGATCCATCCATAGACGAAGCAGAAACTGACCGGACAGACAAAGCAAGCGCGAACACGCCAACGGCGTTGGGGGCGGCAGCCGATGTACCTCCATGGGTAGTAGCGCACTTATTCTTGCCGACATCAGTTGTAACCTAGCTTACATGTGTCAACTCGCGAGCACTGAGAGAAAGGATGAGAACAGCTCACGATGTTGTTACCACTGCCTGAACTGTACGCTACGACCATATTCGCGGCGCAAGCCTCTGAATAATACGGATGCAGTCCCTTGAAATCAACGGCAGCCACGGTTATCGAATAGATACTGTTCGTATAACCGTCAAAATTGCACTGGTCGTCATGCTGAGCGCCGTTTCCGCTCGCGAAGACATAGACGGAACCCTTCCCTCCACGGCCATTCTGTATCCCGTTGAGTACAGCCTTCTCAATCAAATAGCCGGGTGCCTCCATGGATCTGCCGTCGTCAGCCGGACCCCAGCTACAGCTGTATATGGAGGTATTGTGGTAGCCATAGTTGAGTGACGCAGCCTCGTCCACGTCCGAGATGGGACCGGAGAGTATGCGGATGCCAGCGACTTTAGAATCATAGGCAATGCCGACTCCGCATACATCGTTCTTGACTGCACCTATCTGGCCTGCGCATCGCGTTCCGTGATGGTCGTCGAAGAGTTTGGGTGTAGGGAGATCCTCATGGTCGTTGAAGTCGTACGAGCCTTCTGCGAACTATGTGGCAATTAGACACTTCAATCAGATATTGAAAGAACGTACGAAGTTCGCGGCGAGGTCGTCGCTGTTGTAGTCCAACCCATCATCTACCAGGGCTGATATTACGCCCGAGCCGGTAATACCCTCCTCCCAGAGTCCTGACACGTTCATCATATGCTCGGGGTTCTCATCATTGACAAGATGCCACTGTTTCGTGAACGTAGGGTCCTGGATACCCAGGCGGGAGGCGACTTCGCGGGCATTCGACTTTACATCCCCGTCTCCGGGGCGGACTGGTGGTGGTGCGCGCTTTACCCTCTGTCGTGGTGCCTGAGGCTCCAGGTACTTTATCGACGAGGATACCCTCCAGGCAACGGCCAAGTCCTCGGATCGAGCATGGGTGCTTCCTCTCTGCACTTGCTGTCGAAGACTCTGCAGCAACTCCACTACCGGGTCCGCTGTCGTCCTCGCAGACACATCCCGAGCAGCCTTCCTACGTCTTACAAGCCAATGGTTATCCAGCTCCCCGACCTGTTCAATGACCTCTAGTCCAAGCCTGCTCACGCATTCGTCCAGCGATGCATGACCGAGGGGCCGGTGCTCCAGGACGTAGTAGTCGTGCGTGGAGTACGAGCGTTTTGCCATTCCAGAGGAGAGCGCGCATGGCGGCAGCAGCAAGAGAAGAACGAGCGGAAGCGGCAGACGCATTCTAGGCTAAGCCCAGCGGTCGGGATGCCGTGGAGGTGAAAGCAGGTCAAAGAGTTGTGGTGCAAGGGCAGCCTCGGGCGTCTCCCGCGTTTCCTGGCCGGTGGCAGTACGTTTCGAAGCCATCGCAGCCACTCATATCGAGGCTCTGGGGTAAGTTAACACCTACGAGCCGATTAACTTGAGTGCCAAGGAGAAGTCACCAACAATTGCAGGAAATGAAGATCCAGCCTATGTAGTATTGGCTGGAGATACAATGCCTCCTATGAGCTGTAAATATTCTTTACTGAATACATCTTCGTCTCCGCCTTCGGTATCACATCATCCTCCCCATACACCTTCTGCATCTTATACATCTTCGTATCCACAGGTGTATCAATCCCCATCCTCAGACTTGCGGCAGAATTCTTCTCACCAGCTTTCGGCACAGCAGCCCCCGCTTTACTCGCCAGGTTCGCCGCCTTCCCGTCCGGAATCCTGATGAAGTCCATCGTCCTCTCCCCGTTCGCATCCTCCGCCACCCGGTCCACGATAAAGTACCCCTTTCGCTCGAACTGGATGATATCGCCCTTGCTCAAGGTGAGGACATTCGCATCCGCGAGCGCCTCCTCCTTAAACTCCGTCACGGGTGTGACGAAGTCCTTCAGCTCGTCGTTCTCCTCGAGCTTCTTCTTAGTGATGAGGTAGTCGTAGTCGAGCAGTGTGACTGACGTTACGGCTGGCTTGCCTTGGGGCGCGCTGGACGGCTGCGGGAGCCAGTGAATCTTTTTTGATGTCTTGCGGAAGTCGCCCGCGAGGTGCAGCTCCATCTCGATCGCAGTGATGACTCCTAAGGAGTCAACGGTCTTTGAGCGGACAATGGCGTTACCCCAATCCATCAATGTGATCTAGTCGCCTGAGCTTAGCATGACTTCAAAACGGACCCAGCAACCGACACACCTCCTCGTTCTCAGCGAAGGAAAGCGCATCCTCCTGCTCAATGAGGATATGAGACGTGTATATCGTCTGCTTCTCCCCAACCTCCGGGTTCTTCTTATGTTTCGGAACAGACTTGACCTCAGGCGGTTCAGGACCGCCTTTGATAGTCACAGGTACCCTGGGCCCCATGTCAGATATGTACGCTCCATTTCAAGAGAAAAGCATCAACATCTTATCCTTAGCAACAGCCCAAAACCTCGGGGCCACAGGGTCAATGACCTTTTTGTTGATTGCCCAAATGGAGTCCCACTCTAGGGAGACGATCGCCTGCGACGGGCCCACCAGAAGCATGAACTGTCGGAGAGCCTCCACCGTCATACCTCTACGCCGAATACCTATCGTCACAACACATCAACCGGCCACGTCACAGTACCCAAACGTCCAAGTCACTTACCACGCACAGTAGGGAACCGCGGATCGTCCCATCCCTTGACGAGGCCGTTATCCACAAACCAATGTAACTTCCTCTTGGACAAGAGCGTGTACACAAAGTTCAACCGGCTGAAGTCCCAGATATGCACGGGCCGGAGATCGAGCGCCTTGATCATCCAGAAATACTGCGGATTACGATCACGGTACTCGTTCGTCCTGAGCGCATGTGTGACGCCCTCGAGCGAGTCCACGACCGGGCAGGCGAAGTCATAGGTCGGGTAGATTTTCCACTTGTCACTGGATCACATGATTGATAGGCATTCTGATAGAGGTGGGATAACAGGAGCTTACCCAGTGCGATGGTGCGGAAGGACGTTACAGCGGTAGATAACAGGGTCGCGGAGAGCCTTGTTCGGGTTGTCCACGCTAAGCTTGGCACGGATGCACCACCGCAGACCTTCCTCCGTGCCCGCCTTCATCTCGGCAAAGTGCTTCAGATTGTCCTCGACAGAGTCGTCGCGGTGTTTCGAGGCAATACCGTCCATACGCTCTGCACGCATCTACGATTTCCGGATGACATAAGAGTGGGTCGCAATGAGGAGAAAATAACGAACCTGCTCCTGCACGGTGTCATCAGCGTACGCCTTGCCAGTCTCGATCATTTTGATGCACAGCTCGTACAGCTGGTCGAAGTAGTCGGAGGTGTGGCCGAGAGCATCGCCATGAATATCGAGTAGAGCCAGATCCTCGAGGATAGTCTCCTCGAATTCCGACTAGACTCCCATTCAGCATATTAAACTACGATGAACCAACTCGGACAGGCTTACCCTTTCCTTCGTAGGATTCGTATCGTCAAACCTGATTAGCATCTTCCCATGGTACATCTTCGCAAAGTACTGGTTCAATAGTGCCGCCTTGGCGTGCCCAATGTGTAGGTACCCGCTTGGCTCGGGCGGAAACCTGGTCACGACCTGGCCATCGACAGCATTTTGAAGGCCCAGTGCGAAGGAGGCGGCGACCTTGTTGGAGCGCCTGCCGGATGCCTTCTCAGCTGTAAGGAGGGATAGTGCGGCTTGCGTAGTAGGGAGAGATTCAATGTGGGCAAGGAAGCGCGAAAGGTGAACGTGCTTGTTGTGCTTCAAAAGGCCGACTGTTTTCATGGAGGCTGTTTTGATTGGTGAGTGTAGGTTTCCCGGGCAAATAGAGAGACAGGTGCGTACCTTTGATCGCTCCCCACAGCATAAAATCCGCTGCTGTTATGTCATGTCCGACCAAGAACGTGCGGAATGCCAGGTGGTCGTCTAGCGAGTCCAGAGCAGTGAGGAGCTCAGGCACGGCAGCGATCGTTGGGATCTTTTTGGCGATAGTGAAGAAAGCTTGACTCTACGGGAGATATCACTTGTCTTGCAAGATACGAAGCACAGGCTAACGTACCTTCGCACTGTCATCCGCTAGCCCTCCCGCCTTGGCGAGTGCTTGTACAATGGCGTCTTCGGATGTAACCTTCGATCCATTGAAGTCCAATACGGCCTCGGTCGCAGCATCGTCAAAAGCAACCTCCGCCTGCGTTGTGTACGTCGCTACTGCCGACGCAGCGTAGGGAAACGGCGAGAGCTTCGTGGACAGCGTCAGAGTGCCCGCCATGGTTGCAGTAAAGGACAAAGATTAATTATTTAATATGTTGAGACGCGACTTTGACTCGAGCGATTAGATGCACTGATAATCGCGTGGATAATAAGCGCCCATTCGAAATCCCCAATTTTTCGGCTTTGCACTTCGTTCTCGGCTGGTCGAGTCATTCCAGCTTTATATCCTCCTGCATATTACCCTTGCACTTTCTCTTGTATTACCCTCTGTAGCTCTAGTTTCCTTCCATTTACAACCACCATGCCCATGCTGTGAGTGCGACTTCATCTGGGATATGCCACCTATTCACTGATGCCAATGATCTACTTTGCAGCGCGGAACCCTCCAAAAAGTACAAGTCGTACACCCCGATCAACATCCAGGACCGCCAGTGGCCCTCCAAGCGCACGACGAGTGCGCCAATATGGCTCTCTACCGACCTGCGCGACGGCAACCAGGCCCTGGCAAACCCCATGACCATCGAACAAAAGACCCTCTTCTTCCAGCAGCTCGTCAAGTGCGGATTGAAGGAGATCGAGGTCGCATACCCCGCTGCTAGTGATACCGACTTCAACTTCGTCCGGATGCTCATCGAGAAGCAGATGGTGCCCGACGACGTGTGGCTGCAGGTTAGTTGTGAGCTCTCTACGCGGGGATCAGTGTGTTGAACGAAAATCGAGCTCAGGTCCTCACTCCTGCGAGGGAGGATCTCATCAAGCGCACCATCGATTCCGTAGCGGGTACCAAGCACGCCATTATTCATATGTACAACGCGACGTCACCCTTATTCCGTAACGTCGTCTTCCGGAACTCGAAGGAAGAGACGATCGCTCTCGCTGTCAAGCACACCAAAATCATCCGCCAGCTGACGGAAGAATGTACCGCTCGCACGGGCACCGTGTTCAAGTACGAATATAGCCCCGAGACCTTCACGCAGACAGAGCCTGATTTCGCGCTGGAGGTCTGCGAAGCGGTCAAAGCTGCCTGGGGCAAGGCTGGCCCCGGCGAAGCCAGGATCATCTTTAACTTGCCTGCAACTGTCGAGATCGGTCCATGTAACCTCTACGCTGACATGGTAAGCTAGGACATACTCCTTCATGGCTTTTCCTGACTCTGTTCAGATCGAATACTTCTGCCGCCATATCTCGGAGCGTGAAAAGATCATCGTCAGCTTGCACCCTCACAATGATCGTGGCACGGGTATCGCAGCTGCCGAATGTGGTCTTCTCGCTGGCGGAGACCGCATTGAGGGCTGCCTGTTTGGCAACGGCGAACGCACAGGCAACGTCGACCTCGTCAACCTGGCCCTGAACCTCTACTCCCAAGGGATTCCACCTAATCTCGATTTCTCCGACATCCAATCTGTGATTGAGGTCGTGACACAGTGCAACGACCTCCCTGTCCACCCGCGGCACCCGTACGCCGGCGAGCTGGTGTTCACTGCCTTCTCCGGTTCGCACCAGGATGCTATCAAGAAGGGCTTCGAAGTGCAAAGGACAAGGCACGCCGAAGCCGAGGCCAAGGGCGAGAACAAGTACTGGGACATGCCTTACCTGCCTATCGATCCGGCGGACCTGGGATGCAGCTACGAGGCCGTCATCCGCGTCAACTCGCAGTCGGGCAAGGGCGGCATTGCGTACCTCGTCAAGCAACATCTCGGGCTGGACCTGCCGCGCAAGATGCAGGTCGCCTTCTACCAGGTCGTGCAGGATACTGCGGATCGCGAGGCGAGGGAGATGATGGTGGACGATATTGTCACGGCGTTTAGGAGGACATATTACTTTGGAGGCCCGAGCTATCAGGGACGGCTGACGCTGAGGGCGTTTGAGATCAGCTCGGAACCGAGCGTGGAGCCCGATGGGGAGACGGGCGATGTGCAGGATGAGAGGAGGAGGTTCGATGGAACGGTATTGGTGGATGGCGTATTGAGGGTAATCAAGGGCGAAGGGAATGGGCCTCTATCCGCGCTGCTGAATGGGCTCCGGACGCACCTGGATATCGACCTGTCCATCCGGGAATACTCGGAGCACACGATGGGCGAAGGTAAGGAGGCCAAGGCGGCGTCCTACGTCGAGGTGGTGCAGTCCGGCGAGATCAGGGGCCCCGGTTGGTGGGGTGTCGGCCTTGACTCGGACATTGCAGGCTCTGGTCTACGCGCCGTCCTCAGCGCAGCGAACAGCTACATCGGCGACCGGCCCCTGCCCGAGCTCAAGTTGCTCGTCGGCTTCAATAAGCAGTCGAGCTTGGCAGACGTCGCGTCCGTCATCCTCAACTCGTTGCAGCTGGAGCTGCCCAAGCGGCTGCAGGCGTCGTTCTTCGAGGTCGTGCAGCGGTCTGTGAAAGACAAGGACGATAATGTGTTGGAGAAGGAGGTGTCGTACGACACCCTGATCCAGTTGTTCCAGGAGACGTATGGATACGATGTGCCTGCGGAGCAGGCGCGTGCGAGTCTGAAGTCGTTCAAGATGGTTTATCTGGGCGACGGGAGCGACTCGAGGCGGCAGATCAATGGGGAGCTGGTGATCGACGGCAAGGCGCGCGCAATCTCTGGCGAGGGCAATGGGCCGCTATCTGCGATGCTCGCGGCACTGCATAACCTCATTGAGGGGACGTTTGCTGTCAGGGAGTATTCGGAGCATTCGATTGGGGAAGGATCGGAGGTGACTGCGGCGAGTTATGTTGAGCTGACGTATGTGAGGGGGGAAGAGGAGAAGAGGAATACGGCATGGGGAGTGGCGAGGGATACGGATATCACAGCGAGTGGGCTAAAGGCGGTGTTGTGTGCGGTGAGTAAATTGGATCTCAAGATGAAGAGTCTGGTGAACGGGAATTAGGGTGGCATGAGGGAATTTTGTATCAAAATAATGCAGTTTACGCTGCTAGCGTTATCTTCCATTTGTATATCAATGTTGCTACAGCTTTCCATTTGCAATGCTCTTACCATTCTTCTGAAATGCTGCTTTGCCTGAAGCGCCTGCGAAAAGCGAGCTTCGGTAATTAGGCGCATATGTCATAAGCTCGACGCGTCTACTTGACTAACTTCGACGTCTATAACCTGGCGTCTGCTACGACCGACTCAGCTTGCCGCAGCGCCCATCCGACTGCTTCGTACTGAGTCCTGAGCGCGGACCCGAAACGACTAACGATTGATATATGAAGTCGCAGTAGCGACTCAAATCATGTCTACGCCTCCCCGCAACCGACCAACGCTAGCGCTGTCTGCCTCTCGATCATTTCAGGCCTCTCAGTCACTACTACCCGGAACGTCTAGTTCAAGGCCATTCCTGAACATGCTGAACCCCATGGGTCGCGCGCATGCGGGGTACATGCAAGCCAACCAGTCCGTCCTGGAGGAGGAGGAGAACGAGACGGAGCGGGACGAGGACCTCGAGTCCGGTCGCATGACACCACGTAGAAAGCGCGGCAAGGGTCGTGTGTCCTGGGGAGTGGATGCAAGTGAGATGAACGACTTACGGCCTAATATACGGAGAGATGAAAAGATTGACGAGCAGCGGGCATCTGATGAGGACGACGAGGTCCCCCAGAGTTTCATGATCGAAGCGGCTGCGACGCCGCCGGGTCGACAGGGATCGAGACATGGAAAGGGCAAGTCGAAAGATATGGGGAGTGCACGACCGCCCTTGTCCTCGTTCCCGCCGCAACGAAGTACGCCGGTGGGTTCACCTCCCCGAGATGACCCTCCACCGGTGGTGTCCATCCCTCCCCGGCCGTTTGAGACCACCCCGGAAGAGACCCATGATCCGCCACATTCACCTACACCCCGAGAACCCAAGCAGATGCGAGGGCTGGATGCGTACGAGAGGGCACTATGGAACTGGGTGAACGTCTACAACCTGGACGCATTTCTGCAGGAGGTGTACGCCTACTATGAGGGGAAAGGAATATATTGTATTGCCTTGGAACGAGGCCTGAATCTTCTGTCCGTGATTTTTCCTTGTTTCTCTTCCCCGAAGTCGTTAAACCCGTGCGCTAGAACAGTAGGGTTCGTTATCGGGTTCTCTACCTTCCTTCTAGGATGTGTGGACTACTCTAGGATAAAGCCCGAAGGCATCACTCGCCTGTCTGACGTCGTGGTGGATCGATGCGTCTCCAGGTGCGGTGTTTCCAAAACGCATACCGATTTCTTCTTACGCATATCTGGACGCTTTAGGATCTCGGGCTTCACACTACTATCTGTCCTCTTATTCGGTGCATTTTATTGCTGGCAGGTTGTCTCGTACGTTCTAGACGTCATTCGCCTAGTCGACATGTATAATTTCTATACCCACCTACTTCGAATACCCGATGTAAGCACTCATGCTCACGCCTTGAGTTCGCCACTGACAGACATTGCTTCACAACCAGGAAGACATCCAAACAATCTCGTGGCCCGAAATCGTCCGCCGCATAGGTGCCATCCGAGACGAGAACCCGCTCACGGCCATCTCATCCAAGGGATCCCCTCAGACTGCTATGAAACTCGACGCGCATACCATTGCGAACCGTATTATGCGTCAAGAGAACTACCTGATTGCTTTGTTCAATAAAGAGCTACTTGATCTGCGTGTGCCGTTGCCGGCATCCTTGAAGCGCTTCGTGCCACCCGAGGAAGGCAAGGGTCGGACGTTGACGAGGGCGCTGGAGTGGAATCTGAGGTTCTGCTTGATGGAGTATCTGTGTGATCCGAGCGGGAGGGTTAGAAAGGTGTTCCTCAAGAGTAAGAATAGGGGGGCGCTGATCCAAGGGTGCGTGTGGTTTGACGATGTCTGACAGTGAAATGCTCATGGTTCCTTGAAGATTGCAAAGAAGGCTTATCTTCATGGGCATTTTGAACGCGATTTTCGCGCCGTTCATAGTACTCTATTTGCTCATGTACTCCTTCTTCCGGTATTTCGAGGTAAACTGATCATCAATCTTCTGGCTTCTGTTGCTCAGCGTTATTATGCAGGAGTACCACAAGAATCCCTCTACAATTGGTGGTCGGCGATATACACCCTTCGCAGAATGGAAATTCCGGGAGTTCAACGAGTTACCTCATATCTTTCAAAGACGGTTGGATGAATCGTACCCTGTCGCGAGCATGTATATTGGACAATTCCCGAACGAGAAAATAGCTCTTGTCATGCGGTCTGTTGTTGGTCCCCTCGAGCAAAATGGATGACGTACTGACATCTCAACTGTAGATTCGTCGCATTCATCGCGGGCTCTTTCGCCGCTGTCCTCATTCTCGCCTCAGTCATCGACCCTGACCTGTTCCTTGGATTCGAAGTCACTCCGCACCGGACGGTCCTGTTCTATATCGGTGTCTTTGGATCTGTGCTCGCCGTGGCAAGGGGTATGATCCCAGCGGAGAATTTTGTGTTCGATCCCGAGGCGTTGATGGCGGAGGTGGTCCAGTATACACACTACATGCCCGATCATTGGAAGAATGAACTTCACTCGAAGAAGGTGGGTCAAGTTAGAATCTCCGTGATACGATTGTAACAAAGGACTGTCTAGGTGCACCAAGAGTTCGGCGAACTGTTCGCCATGAAGATCATCATTTTCGCGAAGGAACTGCTCTCGGTCGTGTTGACGCCCTTCATCCTGTGGTTCTCGCTGCCTGATTGTGCGCCGGAGATCATCGACTTTTTCCGCACGTTTACGATCCATGTTGATGGAATAGGATATATCTGCAGCTTTGCCCAGTTTAACTTCGAGAAACATGGGAATGTGAAGTTTGGAGCGCCGTCGAAGGTCAATGACGAGAGATTGATATCAAAGGATGGCAAGATGGAGAAGAGTTTCCTGAACTTCAAGGTGGGTTTATGTCAGGATGGCGCTGGCCAGGTACTGACATGACCCTTGCTAGGCTGCAAATCCTACATGGAATCCTATTGATCCTTCTGGCTCCATGTACCTAAGTCGTATGGCTGACTACCGTGCAAACCACTTGGGACCCTTGAACCGTTGTCGACAACAGTGGCCAGCGGCGTCAACTGTTGCGCTCGATACGACGGTTCATACATCTAGAGAGCCCAAGCCTGACCTCGCAGCCCGTGCGCAGGAATACGATCGGGCTCTATTGCAGAGCCAAGCCTTAGCGCGACAACGGCACGGGTCCACGGTCCTCACTGGCGCCGGGAGTACGCTGGATCAAGGCCAAGGGCCATCCTCCTCATCTATATTCCGTTCAGGCATTGCGGGGATGGAGACGGCGCAGACTACCATTCTGGGTGACTCCCAAGGGAGTCAAGTGCTCGATCCTCCCGCAAACCAGACCGACGATATACCGGAGGAGGATATCGCTCCTGATGGAGGTGTCGGGAGCGGCTTGGGCGGCTCGTATGTGGACGGAGCCGTTAACGCGAGGCGGGCGAGAGCCTTTGCGTCGGGGTCACAGGAGAGACAAGAGGAAGATGATGGGTTGGAGGACGCAGGAGTCATTGGATTACTAGCTCAGATCTATGGGACGAGGGTGGCGGGTCCCGGTAGGGCGATATAGCTCTCTTGTTGTTTGTACTTCCTTATTTTTAGCTGGATAATTGCTGCCATGTTGTGACGCCGAAAGTCTCCCTGCTCCTGCGGCCGGTATAGTTGCTTCCAAGTCATGTAATTAGCACCGCCACAAACCGCCGCTTATCATCGATCAGGCTGAAGCTTTTCGTGCATTGACGACACAGCTGCCGCAACTAAAACACGATGCCTATCTGCACTCTACATCTACTGTCTCTTAGCTGTCCCGTTTCACAGTTCATTGACCAACTGGTGCAAGACTCTGCACTGAGACCCATTGTTGTAGCGAACGTCCACCGATGGGTCATCACCCCTTCCATCTCCTCCGAACTCCTTCGGAAGGAATGGCATATTGTCCTTCTACTACCAGGACAAGTTGGCCTAGTAGAGACAGAAGTTGCTGAATTACTGGCGGCAGAATGGAAAGTAGAGGTCGGCGTTCCGTCGAGATTGTTATCCGACTTCGGGAAGCGGAACCAGGAGCTGCTTCACCCTGTGCCGGGGTCGATACCACCACTTACGGGTGCTCTAGAGAAGAGGCATGGTCAAGCGCCTGATTCTGCCCAAGACCTGGAACTGTCCGACGAACTTCTGCACTGGATAGAGAAGTTTCAGAAAAGCGGAGGAGCGCAGGCCGTGACTATGTTAAACCTCCTCGCATTCAATGAGGGGATGAAGAGCGAATACATCAAGTACGGAAAGGTATGTTTGCGTGTCAGTTATTCTAGAGACTGACTGATCGACTTCGCCGGTTAGGCTTTCGCAAAATCTGTGGGGTCTCGCCGTGGTGGCAGCGCTAAGCTGGTCGGGAATGTCATATCGCCCTCATCCCAGCAATCATCTGATGGCTATGTTACTGATAGAGAGAAACTGTGGGACGAATTCGCTATGGCCCACTACCCCAGTATCGCACATTTCGCGGACATGATCGCAAGCGAAGATTACCAGGAAGTTAACCATAAGCACAGGCTCCCCAGTCTGAAAGATACCATGATTCTGTGTACTACCGACCTGCAGCTTCCTTCGGATCCGCATACATCAGCAAAACTCTAGTCTGGCCGATATGAACTGCTCGAGGATGACCCACAGGATATTCCTTCGAGTCTTCCTTTCTACCACCATCTGTCAACCTTCAAAAAATGCCCGAACAGCCTCTCCGAATATCGCCATGCCTTCCTCCATAGTTTCCTCCATCCCTGCGAAAGTTGTTCGGAAATAGTTGCATCGCTGTGGCATGCTCTCAGTCAGCTCTACCTTTCAAAAACGTTGGAAACGCCAAACCTCGTGTATATCGTTGACCGCATCAGGGTTGTCTTCATCCACGATAGCAAATATGTATCCTGGCATCATCATGACCCCAGCTTGTCGCACCCTCTCGAACAACTCTTTCATCAACGCCAGCGTGTTACTCTTTCCGGTACTTTGCTTGCAGTAACGCGGGTGCTCTTCAAGGTTGATCCTTATCCAAAGGAACATCCCCGCCTCGGGTATCTCGACGGTTGCATACCCTGAACTGCCCAGCTCCGCCTTGAACAAGCTCGCGAGGAAATCCCTTCGCCGCTGATACTCGTCGCAAAGGCTCTTCACCCACCTCGCAAAGCCGTCCGTGTGCCACCCACCTTTGCCGACGAGCATCTCTGTTACGAATGCTTGTCCCAGGCCGTGTGGATGTTGCGTGGAGGAGTCGATGAGGTTCTCTAGGTGTGAGGCGAAGACGGAGTTGCTGGTGATCCAGCCGAGGCGCATTCCTGGGGCGATGATCTTGCTGAAACTGCATTACATGGAAATTCAATTTGGAACAATGAATGGCGCAGTTGTTTCTGCCGCTTACCTATCGATCCTCATCACACGTCCCTCGGTGTCAAGTGAAAGAAAAGAAGCTGCAAGATTGCGGGTGAATGCCTTTGCAAAGCCTTCCCTTTCGATCTCCGCCGCGTCTAGTGGAGGCTTGTCGTATTGAAGGAAGTAATATGGATCTATCATCGGGTCAGGTCCTAATTCCCCAAGCAGAGAAAACCCTACGCCATACCGTCTTCCACAATAATCAAGTCCCATTGGCAAGCAATCTCGTAGATCTTCCTACGTCTGTCCAGCGTCAAAGTACTTCCCGTTGGGTTTTGCCCGCATCTGCCAGTCGTTGGGTCACTAACCACTAAGCTTGTATGCTGCTGGAACCTACGGTATGGTATACAGCACGTGTGGGCGTCTCCCCTGCTTGCCTTCGTCCCATTGCCTGAGGACTCGGTCCATATCCTCGGGGATCATACCCTCTTTATCAAGCCTTACTGGTACCCATCGAATCCGATGCGCAATCGGGGCATTGGTCATCCCTGGGAACGAGAACTCCTCCGCTAGAAATGCATCGCCCGGGTCACCGAGAAGGCGAAAACACTTCGTCACGGCGTCCGCGTTCCCTAGGCTCATCGTTATGGCATGGTCGGCCAAGGGCTTATGGAGAACGTGTGTGAGCTGCTGCAAGGCCTCTCGGACCTCTGGCAGACCTGATCCGCTGCCATACTGCAGCGCTGATCGCAACCTGAGCGCGCATTGCTCGTCCTTGGAGGAGATGAAGGTCTGTGTCTTGCTTTCGCCTGTACGCCAGGCACGGACAGGGTCTGCTTGAGAGACGGATGGTACCTTGAAGGTTATTTCGGATATGGGGTACAATGTGTGATGCGGGTCGCCTAGAAGGAAGAAACGTGTCAACACGTCTTCCCAGCTATAGGGTAAATTGATGTTTCTACTGACCGTTGGCCATGTTAATGAGGCCCGGAGTTTCTTGGGCCAATCTCCATATAGCTTTCATGGGGTTTTCTGTTCTGCTTCTTGTTTCTGACGATAGATGATGTGATAAGTCTGGCAATGTTGTACCATCGGCCTTGGTAGTCCCGTTTACTGCCATGGCTGAGTAGCTGGATGACCTTGCGAACACGATAATGAAATCGATGTAGACGCTCTATTTATTGCAAAGCGGCCTGCACGCCGACGGCGACATAAACCCGAATGACCGAGTAGCTGACTGGACGATCGGCAACTTCAGTACTCCATCATGGATGGTTGTGTTAGGTCGCGAAAGCGCGCAGATCACTTGTCGAAGTTTAGGTATCTCGCCCCTTGCTTCTGACCGTGCTGTGAGAGCGAACTTCGCTCGTTGGGACCGGCAACACGCCCACTCACTCAAGCGCTCAAGCTCAAGACCGGTCACCCAGAATATCCGTCCGAACGATGCACTGCTTGATTTGAATCTACAATACAAATGCTATATATGAACACAGTTGTGATGAGGGTGTTAATGATGGCTAGTAAGAACTTGAACGATGATACAAATCGAATAAGACGGGCGCGTCGCCGAGAAGGCGAGAAACGTCCTGAAATAAGATGATGATAAGTTCGTCATTGAGAAGAATCAGAGCAATATGTGCGTCCGGCGAGCAAGAGACGCTTAACGCGTAAATGCTGGTAGGTCATGGCAGTCATCGGTAGCGGGCCTGAAGTCGCTCGAGCTCTTGCACGACTTCAGTCATAGTTGGTCGTTCCTGAGGTTCGTGGATCCACATGCGATCCATCAGATCGACGACCTCAGGACACCACTGCTTCCGTAAGCCACTGATTGATGGTCTGACAATGATTTCTTAGAACACGGTCATTCGAGCAGGACGGGAAGAGCTCACCTCTGACGCTTCGCTCCGACAATCTCATAGATAGCGTGCTCATTCATACCCTGCATTATGACCGATCAAAGCCTGACGAGAAAGGCACTCGACCGCAGGACGCACCTCCCAAGGGAATTTCTTGTTCGGCAGGTGCCATTGAAGCATTTCCCAAAACACCATGGCAAGGGAGAACACGTCTACCTTATGATTGTACTTTGGATGAGCATGCCAAAGCTCCGGGGCTTGCCAATTGACAGTGCCGACCAAACTCCGGACCATGGACCGCGTTGATTGTTTTACTTTAGCTAAACCGAAGTCCGTAATTTTAGCCACGCCACGGGAAGTGATAAGGATGTTCGAGGATTTGCAGTCCCTATGGATGATCGAAGGCTTGCGGGCGTGCAAGTATTCGAGGCCTCGAGCAATGTCAAGCATCATGGACAGCTGGATTAGGATTCAGTGGATTGAATACCGAAGATCGAGAAGAAGACGTACCACGCGGTAGAGGGAGGGTGCGGGGACGTTGCGAGTATAGTCAAACAAATCTCCATTTGAACATAATTCGCTGACTATCATCACAGGCGTCTCTCGCGTATTCTCAGGGATGCTGACACCAAGCTAGTACGCACATATTAGCACCTGCAGCTCGGATTTTGCAAGTATTACGGTACTCACAAATTTGACGATGTTTGGGTGATTGAAATCGCCCAAAAGTTTTAATTCCTTGATGTCCACTTAAGACAGGCGTCAGCGATGCACATGAAAGCGGACCGCAAATCTGCTACTCACTTGCATTCAGTTGTCCACGGAACTCCGCAATAGCAACTCGTCTGCCCTTGAATTTTCCGATATAGACATCTTTGAAACCACCACTTCCGATCTTCTCCAATTTTGTGATTTTGTCGGGAGGAATCTCACGGTCCTCTAGTCCCAAACTCTCCAGGTCCAACTCTAGCTCCGGCTCAGGTTCCTTTCTATTCATCTGCGAGACGGGAGGGGTTTGAGGCTGCTCGACGTGGACCCGCTCAGAACGAAGAAGGACAGGAGTGATGTCGCGAGGGTTGGTCGAACTACGAGTCTTTGTACGGCGCGGCCTGGCGGTCGATGGAGGGCGAGCAGTACCGGCGGATGACGGTGATGAAAACTCGGATCGCCTATCGCGCCATTGAAGTAAAGCCTCCGCCAACTGCGGCTTAGTGCCAGTAGGTTCGATGTCTCGGCTTTCACACATTTTGACCAGGTCATCACGGCGCAGGCGAACCAAAGCTTTCACGGTTGCAACCGTGAGATCGACTAACAGCGTCTTGGGTAAGCCGTCAACATATGAGAGGACGGTACGGGAAACATACCATCGTCTTCCATCGGTTCGTCGGACTCCTCGCTCTCTTCCGTCTCACCCTCCGCATCCAGGTCGCCTACTTGCATCTCGGTGTCCATGTACTCCTCATCTTCCTCATCGTCACTCTCTTCGATATCTTCTTCTGCTGCCTCTCCATTTCCGACGACCTTCCCGCTCCGCAGCTTCCGCGGTTTGGTTACGACTGTACCCTCCTCGTCGGCATCTTCTTCTCCATCCAGTCTCTCTTCTTCGACTGCTTCCTCGATTACCTCCTCCGTCTCCGTCTCCTCTAGTTCCTCCTCTTCCTCATCATCTCCTTCATGAGCGTCATCGCTGTCTGTCGGAGGAGTATGCGTCTGAACTCGTCGAGGCCTTAAACGGCGCTTGACTGGAGTCTGTCTCACAGCAGGAGGCACGGGGGATGGCTCTGCTGACGAGATAAGTTCATCAACTTCTTCTTCCTCGTCTTCTTCTGCGTCTGATCCGCCGTTCTCCTCGTGAAGATCTTCTGACTTCGTCTTACTCTTCGCTTTAGACTGGGATTTACGAGCTGGGGTAAGCCGATCGATTTTGGGCTCAGATTTATTCTTGCCATCGCGTTTGTCCTGCTTATCCTTGCTTCGTAGCCGTCGAGGACTTGGATTGACGGCACTGGCAGACTCCTCCAGCTCTGCAAGATCCGTTAACTCGCTCTCGTCATCGGTAGGAGAGGACGCGGGTGCGGTACCGTTGACTTCGACGTTATCACTGAAATCGACATGCTTGACTTTTCCTTTCTGCTTATTGTTTTTCGACGAAGAAGTAAAGGCTTGCTGCTCTGCAGACGCTTGCCGTGTTCTTAGTCTAGTAATGGGCGGAGACGGGAGACCACTGGAAGTGGCGGAAGTGGTCGGAGAAGGAGAAGCGGTCATCACATGGTTCAAACGCCGTCTTCACAACGCGATGTCAGCGGATGTGA
This sequence comes from Heliocybe sulcata, assembly GCA_004369045.1. Lineage (NCBI taxonomy): Eukaryota > Fungi > Basidiomycota > Agaricomycetes > Gloeophyllales > Gloeophyllaceae > Heliocybe > Heliocybe sulcata. The sequence goes on along the minus strand of ML213505.1, from coordinate 24,099 downwards.
AGTTTGAACAGGCTAATTCTCACCGTCCGAGAGAACCAGATCCGGCGTTTATGGGGCTCCTCTTACCGTTGACGAGACGTGTTGCATTCTGGGCGGCAGCGCAATCCAAGCGGCCCAACGACAGACTTCGGCTCTTGAGCGCCTTATTCATTTTCTCGCCCAAGTCATGGAGAGTAGCACGTCTCCTAAGTCCGTGTGAGCGAGCACCATACTTGCTGCTGATGTCAGTCTCCTCGCCCGCTGCGAAATTTCCATCGTCTGATGAGCATTCACTGGAGTTGTCCACTGCAGCAACAGGTGGAGAAGTGGGTGGGAGTTCCGCGACATCCTCCCGAGCAGCGGTAATAGCCTCCACGATCTCGGGCTTCGTCAGGGTTTCGGGGTCTCCTGAAAGTCCGGCAGCGTTATATAGGTGCACAAGCTCGTCTTTGCGAAGGCGGCGCAGTTGACGGGGCTCAGCTTCATTGATAAGATAGTCATCTGCTGCAAAGCGGGTCATTAACGTATAGCAAGGGTCAAGACACGCGACTTACACGATTCAGGGGAATCCTCGCCTCCGGAATCCGCGGCTAATACACCGGACTCTCCATCGTCCACGTCCATCTCGCTCAGGTGGTCCTCGTCACTGGTATCCATCCTGCTCGACATAGATCTTAACCTTTTCCTTCTGCTACTTCCCCTCACTTGTCTTTCCTCACTCTGCGAATTCTCAGTTCCGCTCACGACGCGTTTCCGCTTAGAACCTGCGGAGACACCGAGGCTCTGACTGGCATCGCGCATGACTCCCTTCCCTGCGGCAAGTATCCGAGAAGGTAAACGGCGAAGATTAGTGCGCAGCGGCACCAGTACTGCACGCAGACCGTCGGATGGACTGTCGGTGGACGCGACAGAGGCGTGGGAATTATTCGAGGACTGTCTGAATCGACCGGCAGCGCGTTCGGGTGGGTTTGAGGCGCGTCGCAGCTTTGAATGGCTGTAGACGTTGCTGGGCTTTGTAGAGACTCTATGCGGCGACCGACGTTGGGCCATAACAATTGGGATATGTCAATGCAACAGAAGCGCCACGCGGAACGTGGTGGCCAGCTAGCCTCTCCTAAGACAATTAAGGAGATCCAGAGTATCAATAAGCAAGTTGAATCAGTAGTAACAGCGAGGGGTGGGGGTTTGTCGTCGTACGTGCCGACGTCGCCGCCGTCGTCGTCGTCGTTTGTTGAGCTCGATGGAGGTCACAGCAAAGGGGAGCAAATAAAGGCAAACATATTTGTGGCAGAGCAGCTGACTCAGCGGACTCTGGGACGCGTCGTAACACGAGACGCGGCATAACGCCACAGACGCGTCGTGCCTGCTACGCCAGTACTGACTGTCCACCATGGTCGAGCTGGAGATGTTTCAGCCGACTGGACTCCTCGGAGGCGACATAGATATGCACAGACCTGAAGATGCAGAGCCTACCTCTAATGGTCTACTGGGACTCGCTCCTAGCCCCCTCGTGTCCGCGGGAATGCTGGAGAACAGGCCTTCTGGCGAGCTTCAGACGAGCTTCTACGATACTACCGGTGAGATCCAGACTTCTGTGCGAGTTAACTGTACGTATTTACCACACTAGAGCAAACTTTGGTCGAAGAGGCTTTCACGTCCAATGGTCTGCTTGGAACGACGCAGAGCAATGATTGTGAGTGCAGGTTACTCTTTTTATTCTGCTATCCCAAATAACCCTACTTGAAGTGTTGCAATCCTGCTCACCACTATCCCAAGGTATGTAATATGTATAGAGAGATCTGTGAGAGACACCCAACTCACCTCGGCCTTCGACCGCAGACGACTCACTACCTAACGTATCGCAAATTTTGAGAGAATATGGGAATCCTGCCAAAAGCTCAGATATTCCCGCTGACTCACTCTTCAACGGCGATTCTGCTGCCGAACGGTTGGCCCGAATTTCTATCAAGGCCACTACCTACGACGGGAAGCCCTTGTACATTCGGAGAAAGCGAGAGATCAGACGACGAGATGTACGTGTCCTGTCCCTCACCAAAACAGCACTAGCGCTGAAAAGTGAAATAGCCGGATAGCAGTAGCCGTCAGCAGCAGATGGGGAACCTCCTGGATGTCCCATTGCACAGACTGATGGACCAGTTATCTTTGACGACCGCGACGAAACTGGCGAACCCGTGAGATTTATTCAGTCCATATATGACCTTTTCCTGACCACAGTCGAAAGTGAAAACCACCAGGAACCTTCAAGAGCCAAGATCTCCCAAGACAAGCTATGGGTAGACCGCTACCGCCCTAGAGTCTTCGCCGATCTCCTTGGCGACGAACGCGTCCATCGAGAGACCATGGCCTGGGTGAAGGAGTGGGATTGGTGCGTTTTCGGTAAGAAGAAAGGCAAGAAGAGGGCTCGGGACGATCAGGACCTCGATTACAATGACGAATTTCATCGACCAAGGGAAAGGGTAGGTCTCTAACAATTAAGTCATCTGTGAGAATGAAGCTTAGTGACGTAGATCCTACTTCTCTCTGGGCCGCCAGGACTTGGTAAGACGACGCTTGCGCATGTGGTGGCGAAGCAAGCTGGATACGCTGTGTTCGAGATCAATGCTAGGTAAATATCGCTGCGCCCAGTTCGTATCCAGTGCTGACCTTATGACAGCGACGCCCGATCTGGCCAAATAGTGGACGACCGTATCAGGCCGGCTCTCGAAGCGGGTGCAGCTGTGGGAGGCACTAAACCTGTTCTCGTTGTAATTGATGAGATCGACGGCGCGACGGGATCCGGAGAGAATGTAAGTCGCCTTGGTATGCAAAAGATAGACTCTCTAATACGAGATTGCAGGTCGGAGGCTTCGTTCACAAACTGGTAGAGCTAACATCGGACAAGCCGAGAAAGAAGCGTCGGTTTATTCAACCCTTATGCTCCATCTTTTATTGAAGTGACCTCCACAGGCGGCAAGAAGGATCCGTCAGCCAACAGACCCCTCCTACGGCCCATCATTTGCATTTGCAACGACCTATACGCATCGTCGCTCGCGAAGCTTCGTCAACATGCCCGCATCGTCCGCTTTAATCGTCCAGCGGATATATACATAGTCAAGCGTCTGCGCGAAATTTGCGAAAATGAGGCCCTCAAGGCCGATTCGCGGGCGTTGACGGCACTGGTAGGAGTAGCCAAGGGCGACCTAAGAGGATGCCTCAATACACTGCAGGTCCGTCCTCTGCCACCACTCACTACATGGGCTTGTCCGACTGAGATGTCCTCGCCGTGCAGTTCGTAAAGGCACGGAATCAGGAAGTGACGGAGACGACGATACGCGCTGCTACTATCGGCATGAAGGAGGCTGACACGTCTATGACCTCTGTACTGAACGACTTGTTCTCGCCCATGAGCAAGAAGCGCGTCAAGGAGGCCGGCCTGACTGAGGAAGAGGAGACCCGTTACGTCGATCGTCTGAGCAGAGAGGTTGACGGCTCTGGTTCTACAGACAAGGTGGCAATGGGTACGTTGAGTCTTTCTAATCTGTTTAGTGGTGCTTTACCTCGTGCTTAGGTTGCTTTGAGCATTATGCCAATCTCCGTCGGCACGACGCTACGTTTTCGCGGTACGAGAAGGCAAACCGGTGGCTAACAGCATATGACCATCTATCTGGAGCCATGCGTTCCGAGCGAGAATATTCGCTGATGCCCTACCTGTCCTACTTTCTTGTTCCATTCTATACACTCTTTCAAGAAAGGGGTACGCCGAAAGTAGAGCGCCCGAAGGATGATTACGAGGTGCCGCTGTTCTGTCTAGGAGGTGCCCGGACAAGCTAACGTTGGCTTTAGAATTATCTCAAGACGAAGACCAATGAGGAGATATATCAAAGTCTGTCGAGATGCCTCCGTCTGGCTTGCGGTCGCAGAGGTGGAGACTACCGCCATCTCGCTTCCGAACAGGTCTTGCGGCTCGAGTTCGCGCCTTATATCAACAGGATCATCTCTCCGCCTTTACGACCAGTACGTCCTTTCCCGCTGGATCTAACGCGTGTTGCTAATGAAATACCATTCAGGTCAACAGGCAGGTTATCCGTCCTGAAGAGAAAGCGCTCCTTTCCAGATTGGTGGATGTCATGGTGTCCATGGACTTGCAGTTTATTCAAGACAAAGGGGAAGACGCCCAGCTGGTATACAGACTTGAGCCGTGAGTGCGTCAACTGCAATCGCCGAACTGCGAATTGAACATGTGCTCCAGACCGATAGACGTCTTCGTCACTTACGATGGCAAGCGTACCTCGGACATATCCGCGTCAAGGTATGCAGTCCGACAGCTGGTGGCAGCAGAGGTGAGTGGTTGACGCCGCTTAGAAGATTGTGGCTGATCTCGTCCACTCCTTCAGGTGGAGGCTCAGTCAATCGTGAATCACGCCGTAGCTGTTGATAAATACCGGAATTCGTGAGTGTTATCCGTTCTGTCCTGTTCTATATTTATCCATCAATACGCAGATTCGCGCCGCCCGAAGAAGCTCAAGACGAGAGTCGTGGTGACACGGAAGGGGTAGAGCAGGATGGCAAACTCATGAGGCCATACCAGCTACCTCCATCCCGAGTCCCAGCGAAAGATACACTTGCTGATATCAAGGTGGATATCGCCGACAGGGTAAGTAACTCGTAGCCTGGAGGTGTTCAACCAACTAAGATTCGTCGGCATAGCCCCCTGTCGACTTCTTCGGGAGGCCCATCACGAAACCCATTGCTCCTTCTGGGAAAGGAGGCTCGGGCAGCGCGCCGCAAACCAAGTACCGTGTCAGCTATAAGTTCCATGAAGGAAACTCTGCAGCCGTCCGGAAACCCGTGAAAATGGCATCGTTCATGTTATGACATGGGTCAAGCCAATACCTTGGTATCGTGCCATGTAGAAACCATGTACTATAGTGTACCCTGCTATCTATTCATGTTCTCTTCCGTGGGCAGCACCCAGTCGGAGTCCACAATTGAGGATGCTGTTACGCGGATTTGGTACCGTTTCATGATATATGATGGTGAACTGAATGAAATGTATGTAGAGACGGTCAAGAGACAGCTATTTTGTTTGAAAGAGGCTTTAGTTCCTGCTACATAGCCAAGGATGAACTCCTGCCAGTTGCCACTCAGTTAACTCTCGGGCGCTAAACCAACTTGGGGGTAGCCGGCCACCGCTCACGTGGCATTTTTACGAGTCCTGTGGTAGCGTTGTGATTAAGTAACACTAAATATAATACTATACATATAATACTACAGTGATCCCGGTAAATAAAACCCTCCAGTTGAATATACTTCACGCATCGTGCCATAGAATCGGGCTCAACTGACCTGCGCCACCGACTACAAGTCCCATTCAACGCGTATTCCCACGGTAACAGAGGTGAATTCGACAGGTTTGAAGGGTGAGGGATGCTAAAGGGGTGATAAAATCTTGAAAATATTCCAGTACGCAGGTCCCATTCTCATATGCTTATATTCAAAATTTGAGGTGCAAAAGAGTGAGCATCATGGAGACCGACAAGAATTAGTGATCGGGACCACTACAAAACGCGTTTCGTACTCCGCTTGTAGTCTCAATAGGGGCGGGGTTTCATTTGAGTGTATTGATAACTACAAAGACGTTCATACTCCGATTACTCGGCATCTACTTTTCCACGGCGGGAACGTTCGGCAGCGCGCCCAAAAAATGCATGCAAAGACTCATCCTTCGTAAACTCAGGACTCGTAACTAGTGCCTGCTGCGCACTGCTAGTCAACACAGCAACCTTTCCCATGTATACTCTCCTGCATCTGCGCAGTCGGGCTGCAGGGCTAGGATCCCCTTACCTCCGTGCCTCTCGATTTGTACCCAGAGCGTGCCCAACGACTTGCGGACGAGATGATTATTCTGCCGGAGGACGATCAGCCTGTATCGCCGACTAAGAGCCAGTACAATGGAGACTTGGAAGCAGGACAGGAGGAGCTGCCCAGCCCTCCTCCGCCGTACGCTCAGGCTGGCTATCATGCCGCGAATCCGTACTACCCTTCAGAACCAGAAGGCGATAGTATCTCGGCGGAGAAGAGATTCTTTCGGGCGTTGGTCACAGCAATCGTGATCTGGACAGTGTTTGGACTAATCCTCAAAGTCGTGTTTTCGGCAGAATACACGAAATACGTCAAAGTGAGTGCTCTTTGGACGTGGTCTCGCGTCAGCGTGCTGACATATGCGGGCAGGTGATTACGGACATAGAGTACGCCGTACCGGAGCAAAGTGACGGCGAAGTCATTCGTTGCATCTACAGCCCCGCGTTCAATCACACTCACTTGGGGTCCCAAGAACCCCTGTTCTTCTCTTCCAGCACCAACTCGACAACGGAACCCAAACCTAAGCGACCATGGCCATGGCGGTCCCAACCGTTGCAGCCCCATATTCACAATGCCACAGCGTCCTTCTCCTTATCCCATACGACGAAATTGTTCTTCTTCAGTCGGGGCACGCTCCCGCAGGGAACTATGGACTTCACAATGGGCAACAGCTCGGACATCGAAGTCAAGGTGGATGTCGTGTACGCAAGTAAAGACCACTTCGACAAAGCCAGCGTATGCCTGCTCAGACGCGCAGAAGACCACGTTGGGATCGGAATTTACGTGGGTCTTCTCCTGCGCTACCCTTGCTTTCCTGACGTACTTATATTGGGTGTTGCAGACGCCGAAGTTGACTGCTAAGGAGCGTAGAGCGTCTTATACGACGCCCTACTATTATCCGGTCTTCAATATTCAAGTACAGTTCCCATCTCCGACATACAGTCATTTACCTATCCCAATCCCCTTCCCCCCTTACTCTCCCTTCCCTCCTAGTGGCTGACGTACGATGGGTGCCGAGAAAGGTGCAATATTGGATGAATATAATCTGTATTTCTAGGTTGTATAATGTGGCCTGCTACCTCATCCCACTGTGGCTGAAGTCACTATCTCGAGCTTTGACGCTTCCACACGCACGACGGAACCGAGCAGAATCAAAATTAGTATAGGCTATCGTCCCGCTCTGTCTAAACCAGCAGCTGAGCGATGTCCGTACGGGTCGTCCTTGTTATTGGCCTACGACTGCACCGTATACATCAGGAATGTATACAATTATTCGACTGTGTCAGCTGCTCTCCTCCGCCCTCGCTGGATCTCGTTGCTTACTCTCTCTTCGTCCGTGCTTTTCTTCGGCTTCGGAGGAATGGGCCGGATGAAGACGGCTGCAATCACAACAGCAAGTCCAGCAAGTGCGACGGCAAGATAGAAACTGCGCCGGTACTGCTCAAGCAGCTGTTCCCTTGTACCACCCGATATGAACGAGCTGGCAATACCGGAGGCCAAAGCCGTTGCCACCTGCGCCGCCATTTGGACTATGCCAGATATCAGCCCTTGCTCCTCGGGTGGCGCGCTAGCATAAGCGATGTTCAGAAAATTGACAAAGAAGGTGCAAGCGCCGAAGGGGAACAACACCAATCCAGCGAAACCCCAGTGCCAGTAGGAGCTGTCCACTTGATTTTGCGAGAAGAGCGCTACGCCGGCCAGGCATAGGCACTGCCCGAACGCGATCACCCACTTCGGGGGCATGAAGCGGTGGTTGTAGAAGTGGCCTACGATCGGCATCAGGAGGAATGCTCCTGCTGCTATGGGCAGGAACTGCACCGCCGATATGATAGTAGATCGCTAGTGAAAGATGCGTCAGGTCAAGCCATGCATTCGAGACGTCATGACCATATGGGCTACTTACATGCTGCACGTTGACATAGAACTGAGAGCCATTCAGAATGAGGATGAAGAATGCGCCGTAATAGCAGCTAGTGACTCCCAATATCGGCACCAGGTTCTTGTAGCTCCAGACACGCCGAGGAATCAACGGCTCTACTCCCTTCATCCATCGCTGAAGGACTACCTCTTCGTAGAGACCGAAGAGAACAAACACGACACCACCCACGGCAATAGGCGCTATGACAGTCGCCCTATTCCATCCAGCTTGTGCTTCTGTGAAGCCTAAGACGAGCAGTGATGCTCCGCTTGTTGCGATCACGGCGCCTCCGTAATCAAGTGACTGCATATCCTTGAGGCGCGATGGCGTCGGTGGAATGAGGAGAAATCCGAGGAAGCCGAAGAGGACACCCAGCCCGAAGGAGAGCCAGAGAAGACCTCTGTAACCAATGGATGTTCCTGCGAACGCGCCTCCTACTGTGAAGTCTCGTTAACGGGCGACAATAGCGATGCGGCGTCATGACCCACGAACAACTCCTGCAATGACACCTATGCATTGGCAAGCACCCAGCCCTGCGACAGCCATCTCTAGAGCCTTGCCTTGGAAGCTTGTTGCAACAAGAGCGTAGGCGGTTGGGATCGTGGCTGCTGCAGCAATACCTTGAAACGCTCGCAGAATGATCAACGCGATCAAGGACGAAGTTATGCCCGCTGTCAACGCCGCGAATAGCGAGAAAAACAGTAGGCCGACAGTGTAGATCTGTTTGTGACCGAAGATATCCCCTAACGGACGCGTCAATAAAGCAGATCCGTATAATTTAGAGGCGGAACGCTCACCAGCTCGTCCGGCTAGGAGTAAGAAGCTTCCAAAGGTAAGCGAGTATGCGCTGAGCGTCCAGCTTGCTTCCGCTTCGCTGATACCAAATTGCTCGGTTATTGAACTCTGTGCAAAGACCAAGCCCGTGACATTGAAGATGTCCAGTGTCATGGAGCCAGCAAAGATGGCTATGATAATAGGCTTGAATTTCGCGCGCAGTCGCTCGATACGAGATAGCTGAGTAGAGACGTCCGAGAGTGTTGCATGAGAGTTGCTACTCGTTCGCGGTGAAGGAGACATATTTGCGGAAGATGGTCAGTGGGGGGGTGGAGGCAATCATGCCAATTTATAATCGAGAATGGGGCGTCCTTCAACGGAGGCATAATCCGCCCTCACGGTGCCCGGAATTCCGGTATGCTCGACTACAGCCTTTGCTGAGGTTCCAGAGAGAGCAGGGACAGACATCTGAACAAGCCAGTGAGCGAAGGTGGGTATTCCGAGACTCCCTCTGGAATTCCGTTCGGCCAATCCGAAATCATATTCGGTGGGAGTTATTTTCCGATCTCTCTCGCGCTTTGCAAGCCACGACTCTACCGACTCCAGAGACTAGTCCGGACAGCAGCAGAGCGGGTTAGAGATCTGTTGGGCCCGTTTCCTGGTATTTGAGGTTCATGAGATCTATCACCGCCCAGCCGCGCAGAATAACAAGACTCGCCTGCTATCCAATATACTGGAGTTTCCCGCAAGATCAGCTGCCAGACACTGACTGAAACCCAGCGCTTCAGCTGTCGGTGCTCGGACATGGCGTCAGTGCAGTGGCTGGACTTTCGCTCAGTCCTTGTCAGCAGCAGACCTGAAGCCTTACGCGCAGGGGTCTCTAGAAAGAGAAGCACGGCTGAGTACGATAGGCGTAGCATATCCGTTGAGACCTCCGCAGTAGACATCACTGGTCGGCTCGCATGTTGGCAACAGCGAGCAGTCCTCTGTTTCTGGCAGAGTCGAGCGCACAGGATTTCAAGCCGGACATAGCATATGAGAATAACAGGTTCGTACACGGCATTGCTCTGCAGAAGGGTCGCGCTCAAACGGGCATTCTGAAACTCGTGGGTCTGAGAAGGGGCATACGGTGTCCTGTGCGACGGTAGAAAGATTGCTGTGCCACTCTTCTGACTATAATTGAGTCATCATTCAGAGATATCTGGCCGCCAGAGCAGATACACCAGGTCCGGATCGTGTTGTCCTCGGCAAGGTGTGCTTTCGACGCTGTTCCTGCGTAGGACGCAGCACAATGTGAGGTCCTGAGTGACACTGAAGAAGTTTCACCCAACGTTACCGACAACAAATATGAGTACAGTCACCGTGTGTGTGCATAATCGGCGGAGAACCTGAAAGCCCTGTTTGGGAAGACAGGTCTCCACCCCTTTATCACATGACAGTCCATAATTCGTGCGGCGAACGTGACAATCAGCGAAGGACGATGTGAGGCCTGGGCTGCGCTATAGCTAGACACATGCAGCTAATTCACGTCTTTCTTGCCGCCGAGTCGACGCGTCATGGCGACGATGGCGTGTACCCTGCCCAGTACCAAGAACAGGAAAAGTCCTGAGTGATGCTAGTTGCTCATGACGGAGCGTTGCCATCTTATCAGATAATGATGAGAGAATGACAGCCGACGGCGGATCCTGACGCCGTGTGACGGCTGCACTATGATTGGTCGAACTTCCAAAGACATGGGTAGACCAGTAGTTGAACGAGACCGGGATGAAGTCCCTAAAGAAAGCATACAGATATATATAAGCTGGGGTCATTCCGCGCAATAGACATCACCAGCGCTAGCATACCCTATTCAACTCTCCATTGCTATCCACGATGTCGCAGTCCGCTGCTCTAAGCTGGGAACCCTTCGTAGATGAGCGGTGGGTGCGCGAAGAGAACTACCACAACTCGTTCCTCCTGAAAGGCGTCGAGAATGACGAGGCCATCGACTTCTGTACCAAGAACAGCGAGAAGAACGGTCTGCCTGCCATCTCTATCGGCCCCAACGAGGGCAGGTACCTCCAGCTGCAGGCCAAGGCGATCGGCGCCAAGAGGATCCTCGAGCTGGGAACCTTGGGAGGGTGAGCCGGTACTTGTTTTAAAGCTAATATTGCGGTGGTTTGATATCTGAATGACAGGCATTCGGCCATTTGGTTGGCGCGCGCACTCCCAGAAGACGGTGAGCTGATCACCTGCGAGTTGAAACCCAAGCATGCTGAGGTACGCCAATGACCACGTTCAGACCGCCTAAAGGGCCTACAGACTGACCTCCTTCTCAGGTCGCGAAGCAAAACATTGAGCACGCCGGTCTTTCCTCCAAGGTCAAAGTCCTCGTCGGCCCTGCCGCAGAGTCGATAGCCAAGCTGGACCCCGCGCAGAAATTTGACATGGTCTTCATGGACTGCCAGTTCGGCTACGTCGACTACCTTGAGTCCTGCAAGACGCTCTTGCGCAAGGGAGGCCTCATTGTATGTCATGTCCCTTTATTTAATCTTGACAGGTACGGATAGCTGACCAGCGGTTCGCAGATCATCGACAACATGGTCTTCGGTGGCTATGTTAGCGACACCGCCGTGACAGACTACGACTTTATCAATGAATGTCGCAAGGCGCTGGAGTTCTTGGGAAACAACACCGAGTTCTATGAGGCGACCACGATGCAGAGGGTCGGAGCTAGAAGCTGGGATGGATTTACTTTCATAGTGCGGAAGTAGAGCGTTCTCCCATCTCTCTTTGTAAGACTAGCGAGTTGAATGACTTGTCGCCTGGCAGCGGCCAGGTCAGCCGAAGCGTATAAACCCCCACTCTTTGACACTACGTGATCATCGTGCTTCTTGAGGTTCTGTTTGCCTTCCTGAAGATCGTTACCGTCTACCAGGAGTGCCAATGGAGGGCCCTTGTCCGCAGGCCAGATGCGATTGTAAGTCCCAATCTACCCCAAGAGTCCCGCGCGCTCGAACTGGTTTCCCATCGTAGATCATCGATATTATGGGCTAAGTCAGCCACTTGTCCGTCACAGACGACCAAAACTATCAATGTCTGCGTAAAACGCTGCAGAACTTAGATAACAGCAGAGAGTTCGAGCTGGTCGCTGCAGACCATTGGGATAAAGAGCAGGAATGGCTTCACCTTCGCAGTGCCCGTATACACTGCCGAGTGACGCAGGAGCTGTTTTGGGCATGGCGCTAGTCTGGAGAAGCTGCCTGTTCTAGGGAAGATTGAACGCACCGCAGCAGCAGAGTTCGCTAGGTCGTTATAATTCGGTCTGCAACTCCAGCAATAAGAGACTCGCCCAGCTAGCCGTAAACAGACAGAGGGGGCTGTGAGAGCGTGAATGCCTGAGACCTCGGAAGGCGTACGCAGGGGCAGAAGAAATCTGATAAGGTGGGAGCAGAAGAGACGCAGAAAAACTGAGACCGACCACCGTGGCGGGGGAAGAGGTCCAGACGTCGAGGAAAGCAGGTACGCAGAGCGATAGACCTACAATTTGGAGAAACCATCACCCTCCACAACGGCAGGCGAGACATGGCAAAGCTTGATTCCTTGAGCAGCAGCTGAGTAGTCGGTAAACATCCAGATCGCGGCACCTCGTCAGGCCCAGACACGCTACACAAGCAGACGCGCGTATGCTTGCGACCTCTGGCCGACCTAAACGATCATCTGAATCGTCATCAAGCCGTTCCCGAGTGACACTAGAAGATTTCAGGCCTCAGGAGCGTCCCCATATTCCCTGTGAACGAGATCCCCGGGCGCAGCCCTAGACACGGAGGTATCCACATCGTTTTACTCTCCACGAGCTTTTCAACTGTACCTGCTGCGTACGAGGCAATAAAGGAAAGGACACGAGATCCTGAGTGACACAGAAAAGTGGTCAGCCTTAGACTCTTCACGTCAATTCGCCACGGAGGACTCATACCTTTGAGAGCGTGTACGCTGTAGAGTCCGCGAAGGACGGGGAACGCTCGAAAGACTCAGCCAATCCACATGGCCTTCTCCATAGCAAGTGATGCTTCTCCACAATGCGTATGTCAGCTCCGGCATGGCTGGACATCGGCAAGGAGGATGAAAGTCCTGAGTGCGGCTAGAAAGAAAGAATTCAGCGGATTTACGTCCTTGCACTCTTGACGAGTCACTGTAGGACACTTAAGCCGCAAAGTGCTGCGGACCGCAGTGCCATCATATCAGATATGATGGCAGAGACTGATGGCCGACACCAATGACGCGTTCCATTTCAGCCATCCGCAGCCTAAAAGGTTCACCTCTAAGACATGGAGCATAGAGAGTAGTCGTGCATGGGACAGGTGGGAAATCATAGAGAGAGCGAGACGAGACATATATAAGCTGGGGTATCCTAAGAGACGGACATCACCCACCTCAGACCCAACAGTGGATAACACCTGAAGCACAGCCGATCCTCATCCGCTATCCGCCATGTCGCAGTCCACTCCGTTCACACTTTTTGTAGACGAGGGCTGGAGGCGCGAAGAGATCTTCCACAACTCCTTCCTCATGAAGGGCATCGAGCATGACGAGGCCCTCGACTTCTGCGTGAAGAACAGCGACAACAACGGTCTGCCTCCCATCGCCGTCGGTCCCAATGAGGGCAAGTACCTCCAGCTGCAGGCCAAGGCGATCGGCGCCAAAAGGATCCTTGAGCTGGGTACTCTGGGAGGGTGCGTCGGTGGTAGTAAGCAGTAGAACAAACTGCGCAGCAAACTAATGATTAATAGGTACTCGACCATTTGGTTGGCGCGTGCACTCCCCGATGACGGAGAGCTGATCACCTGCGAGTTCAGTCCCAAGCATGCTGAGGTATGTCACCACCGATTTCAGACCCAGCAAAGCGCACGTAGTCTGACCTTCTGGTAGGTCGCAAGCCAGAACATTGAGCACGCTGGCCTCTCCTCCAAGGTCAAGGTTCTCGTCGGTCCGGCAGCGGAAGCGCTTGCCAAGATGGATTCTGCACAGAAGTTCGATTTCGTCTTCATGGACGCGGACAAGGCGGGCTACCCCGCCTACCTCGATTACTGCAAGACGCTCGTACGCAAGGGAGGCGTCATCGTATGTCCTTTTCCACATTCAATCTTGACAGGTTGCTGATCGACTCGTCTGGATAACTTGCAGATCATGGATAACATGGTCTTCGGTGGCCGCGTGAGCGACCCGGAGGTGAAGGACAACAAAAACATTGATGGATTGCGCAAGACGCTGGAGGATCTGGGGAACAGCTCGGAGTTCGAGGCCACGACACTGCAAACCGTCGGAGCGAGGAGCTGGGATGGGTTCACTTTCGTCCTGCGCGTGTAGAACACCGCGTGTGATTCTTTTATAGCGACAGAGAATTGATTGTTGCCTGGAAGTGGACGCATTGCAGTTGCTAGCGTGAGATATCCAAGCTTAACAACAGCTCGTTTCAGCAACGCTACTTAATGCATTATGTTCTTTTTGCTGCTTGAGTACCAACTAGAAGATCGATACCAGTCCGGAAGCCGTTCCAAAGATTTCAGAGTCGCCAGCTTTTCTCCAGGAACGGGCCTCGTACCAAGCCAATTTGGCGCTGCCTCTGCGAGCTTTACATGTGTTCCTATTCACGGCACTGCTGCAGTAGAGACCGCGAAGTCCAGTCTTGGAACGCAATGGCGTAGTTCATAAAGTGAAGCTGATACCAAGTACTGTAGCAATTAGAGGCTCCTTATCCACCATAGAGACGTTCGTAGGACGAACAAACCAGCCATTCACGACCACAGGTTGGTTTCTGAGATCTGAGAAGTCGTGATTCTTCTGAGCAGCGACTGCATAGAGAGCTCGAGAGTAGTCAATCCGGGATGCACGCAGGACATCCTCCCGCGCGTGGACACCCGGACCCTACTTTGCGGTGGCTTGCCAAGCAGTCAACCCGACATGCGGACCATCGAGAGATATCGAGGAGATACGGGGAGCGCAAAAGCAATAGTGGATGGAAGGCCGCGGGATGGGGGAAGAGCCGCGGCTACAAAACTGTTTCGCTTTCTTGGGCTTGGAGGCGCCTTCCCCAGACTCAGACGGAGGAGATTCGCTTCTGGACTGGCACTTGCGCCTGCTACCACTGCTGTTGTTGCTCGTGACGAACGCCGGGTTCGCGTCAAGCTCCTTCTCGTCCCGCCAGATAGCGAGATTGCCCACTTCTTCGCGCCCTCTCTGGCGGGGACCCGTGCCCTAGAAGCTGCAAGGCAAGCTCGGAGGCCTTGTAATTGGAACGGATAGAGCCAAGGACCGGTTGGAGTGATTTGTACGGGCGGCCTCTTCTTCGCCTTCAATAGCCTCTTGCACGGCACTCAGAACATCGCTGAAGTGGGCCTACACATCCTGGATCGATGCTACGTCACTACCATCAGCTCGTTATTATCTGTATAATACTGGTAATAAAGGTCGCGATATGACGACTTGCAGAATCGCATCACGTACTGCTCGGGCGTCCTGTCCAGGAAGGTTAGATGGCTTCGTCGGACTCTTCGCCATATCAAAACCGATGAGGTACCCCCGCCGCCCAGGTATCGCTTCGGGATTTGAGTTGCAGAGCATATTGCAGTTAGGACGCGATAAGTCGCAGAGTCGTCTCTGGCCTGAAATACAATAATGGGGAAGGCCACATATACAACAGGACGACATTTGCCTTGGATGATGTCGTAGAGACTAGAGGATCAATAAATACAGGATGGAAGTTGCCTTCGGCTGCAGGGTCGGTCAGGCACAGTGATCACGTGGGCGCCTCGCGTCTATGACTGCCACTCGAATCGCAAGTCCGAGTGCTTGCCTTCCCAGTACGTTCAGACATGAATACTCCCATGGTTATGAGTGTCGGAGCAGCACTCTTGGGGTCCATGTATGTCCGCGAATCCCGTCAATATTGATTACATACATTTCATACAAATACGATATTACATCCATAGTAGATCCATGCTTACATATCACATCTTCGAACAGCGAGCAGGAAAGCGGTGACAGCAGAGAATATATGCAGCAGGCGCACCAGCTACGAGACCGACATGACGTTCCACCCCGGCGTAGACTCAAAACGGCATACACGACGTTAGGCAGCGGACGAGAACGGAAGAGTGGCCGAGTACGACTCATACGAAGCGCGCCAAGCTAACAGTGTCACTTCCCTTTCGACTTCTTCTGTGGTTTAGGTTCCCCGACCTGTCGACGGACGCGTTTGTTGCTGCCGCTGCTTGAACCCATCTCGAGCTCGTAGGTAACGTTCTCCTCATCGCGGCGTGCTCTCTCCCTTTCCTCCAGGGTCTTCCTCGAGGGCTTCATGCGGCTAGCTTTAGTTTGTCGTACAGGCTGCTGCTGGTTCATGACCCCAGGGATCTTAGTGACGAGGACTGGAGTCTCGTAATCCTTGTCCGGGACGGGAACAAAGGCGCCTGCTGCCTTGCGTTCCAGGTCGACCTTTTCGTTCTTGATCGCATCCCGCACTGCCCATAGTATGCCCCCGAAGTGCTTTCTCGCGTCGGCCACAGCGGGCCCTGAGTCATAGTCAGGCATAGGATGACGAGTTGAAGAAGCAAAAGACTTACTGGAATCGCCGGTGTTGTGCGGAGGGTCAATCAGACCCTGTTCTATGAGGGCCCTAGTAGCGTAGTCTAATGGCTTGTCGTCATGGCTTAGACCGTCGTCTCTCTCTTCTCTCAGCCTTTCAAGCCTAGGTAGAGCTGTCGAATGGAAGAAACGCGCCATATATGAAATTAGGTTCTTGACATGGGGACCCATTCCAGGGGACACCAAGTAATAGCATCTCTTGTTCTTGAGGAAGTCTTCTTTAGACTTGATGGCCCGATCTAAGGTTGACGAACCCCAGCCGACCAGTTGAGTCGGGATTCCGTCCATGGGCTCTGCTGGTTTCACGCTAGTGCACGCGATCCAGGTATACGCCCAGAAGGTCGACTCGAGGTCGTCTAAGTAGTCATGACTGCCCAATCCTTCAAGAACCTTGATGGACTGGAATACCCGAGTGCCCTGCGTGGATAGTCAGAGGCTGAGACAATATGATCATTGACCACTCACTGTACGCAGGTCTTTACCTGCCATACTTTGTTCTCTGTCTACTCTTTTGGCCATATCGAAATCGATCAGATGCCCTCGTTGTCCCTCTGCTGTCTCGAGACTAGGACTGACCGCCATGTTGAGGACACTGATATCGCGGTGCACGATACCAAGTTCATGGAGCTCCGCTTGCCCTAAGAGTATGGTGAGAAATGTTCTAACGTCTGCTGTGGAAGGCAAGCACCTTGGATGATATCACAAAGGGCGTTCAAAGACTGCAAGACGGACGGCGCCTGATCGAGTGCCGGTCCATAGTACGGCTGCAAGATCCAATAATAAATACGGTCAGGGACGACCATTGGAATGCCATGACGAAAATCCGAAAGCTTCTCCAGATCGCCATATTCCAAAATGGAACCGATGCCCGGGATAGGAGCTCGTCCCTGCTCTGCACGTTTCTTATTCTCTCCCAGAATCGTGTCGAGGAAGGTCCACTCCGCATCTCGCTCGATAGTACGCCACGCAAGTTTCAACAACAATTTGTTGCCGTCATAGCCGTTGAGAATCCAGCAAGTTGTGCCGCGGCCCCGTATCGTATGCCTGCGGAAAGGCTTATCCGGATTGTCGATCACGTATGCGTCCGGTTTGGCCAAGTCAGGCTTGAAATATCGTACTGGGCCGTCCCAGTAGATGCGGGTCTCGAAGCCCAGTAGCTTCTCGTGGACTGTCGAAAGCGCAAGGACAATCTTGACAAAAGTCCGCGCGTTGGCGTGGATGTCCGTCTCGCAAGAGAACATGCCACCGCAGCGGTCGTACTGGTGAAGCCGGATGTTCTTCTCCGTAAGAACAGTGCTGTACACGAGGTTACGACTGGGTTGTTGTATGATACACTCGCGGGCGTAAACAGCCAGCTGGATCCGGTCGTTCACCAGGGACTTGGTCTTCTCGCGCTTCACTTCGATCGGGGCGATACAGTGGGTATACTCTGGAGGACTCGGGATGCCCTCAACACCGGACACGGAGGAACCGTACCCCATGAGAGAGATATCCGGCTTCGTTTTGAGCTTCGTCTCGTACATGTTGTTCATATGACCCATTGTGGTGGCATGGGTCGCAACAGCGCTGCGAGTGATTCGTCCATACTCCCGTAGTATTGCATTGATATGCCTCCTAATGGGTTCGTATAATGTTTCGTCCTCGACTGTGGCATCTTTGGGAACATCCTTCCATCTACCGTCCACATATCCATCATAGGACACAAGAAACGCGTCAACATTATCGTCGGAGGGCATGTCCGGGACCTTCGCGCTATCGATGAAGGAGTCCACCATGCCCTGCCCTCCATTCACCCATGTGCCATGCAGCTCGATATCAAGAGCTCCTTGCAGGTCGTCGACGCAAAGGTGATCGTTCGCGTCAGAGCTGATGCCATGCGGAGTCTCCTTTATGGCGCTCGAGTCGGAGGGAATAGGTCGCGGCGGGGGCGTGCCAGGTGGCTCGGGGCTGCGTTGCATGATCTCTCCGATCGACATACTACCGTGATGATACAGGTCGAAAAGGTGGTTCGTCTCCGGGAATACCGTGTCCGGATGATAGTCGACAGGTCGCCGCTCATCAGCCCGAGCCTTGCCCTTGTCTTGGACTCTAGCTGCAGGAGGCGAGAAAGATTCTGGAGAATCAGAGGCGTCGAATGCGGACTCCGAGTCGAGAAGGGGCTCCGGAGAAGACCTTGGTATAGAGACGGTGTCTTGGTAGATAGATGGTGCCTCTGAGGGAAGCCTGGAATCATGGGAAAGCGCTCGAGGGTTAGACATGGCGATAATGGGGATGGAAAGAAGGCCTACGAGCGTCTTATATAGGGCTTTGCTTGACAACACGAGTTCAGTTGACTCGGTCACAGAAGCTCCGTTAAACACACGGCACTGATTATCGATGCAGTACCGATTCAGAATGCAGTACTGATCAAGAAGGCCCATTGAGCCATTGAGAACAACGCAAGGCAGCCCGTTGGCGCGCGCAACACGGTCACGTGGTGGAGTCGCATCACGTTCTGTGTCGCACGCCACGGCGGCGGTTTCTGCATTGGCTGTCGCATGTAGACGAAGCAGCACGGCTTCCTCTATCGTTGTTCCACATCAAGTACTATTATCTCATACTTTGTTTATTCATTCTTCTACACGTTGCCATGGTCCGGGAAGGGTTCAAGGAGCACCTGGCAAAATATAAGCGGAACGCCACACCGCTTGTGAGGGATACGAATCAGCCGATATCGCGTGTTCTACTAAGTTCTCCATCAGCGCGTTGCCATCGGTTGCTTCAGATGACTCAAGCCCAAAGATGACTCGAGCGCGTTAGGGCTAGACGCCCGGAGCGATGTCGAGCAAGCGCCACACCGTTGTGGTTTCCCGTAAACAGCACCCCGGTAGGCACCTTCATGTCGAGGGGACAACTACTCCTGCTGCGTCAATGAACATAAAGCCCAAAACTAGTTCGATCCGTCTCGAGAGACTCTACTGCATTCGCCAATGACGATCTCCAGCTTGGACAATAACTCGCCGTGCTAGACACTGCTGCGTCTTGTAGGTCCTAACCGGTTACTTCGAAGGGTGAGGCTTGTGCTCCAAATATATTAGCTCTCCTTTATCTGGAAGCGCCAATTGGACGTAACCTGCCGGGGAAAGATCAGTGCTGACAGTGACTGAACGCACGAAAGCTTCGCTGACATGCCGACTTGCAGAAAATCTTCTAGCCCCGATAGCGGAGGCGAGGAGACGCAATCACAATCCTTACTGCGGGCTGATAGCAACTACATTGTCTGTGCCATTGTTCCTGCAGCAACCGAGATCGGTGTCGTGATTGATGAGGAAGGGATTACGGTAAGCGTCCTCCCGCTTCCAACCGTTGTGGCTAATTACTTGATTCCTCAGCCTGGCATTGTTGAGAATGACTTTTGAGAATGACGCCGACAATTGTTGCCGGGCAGGAGCTCTGGTAGGGAAGCTGATGTGTTATGCTATTCTGCTCTCGAAGGAGTCGACGTGCATTCGCATTGCTCGCAAGGTCTTGCTAGGGTACACCATTCAGAGTATCAATATATCATACCTTGCACCCGGGTATGCGAAGTCATCAATATTATCGCAGTTCGGCCGTCGACATTCTAGCAAAGGTCAGGGATCGTACCATTCAGCAGACATGGCGGGATGCCGCTTCGTCAATAAAGGGAGGGCACCACAAGGTTAATCTTATCAGATTAGACAGTCCTTGGGTGTCGGCCAGGAATCTCGACGGTGTACAATTCACTGCGCATTACCTCCATCCTCCTGAGAAGACGTTAGCATCAATGGTCTCTGCGCAGCTCGAAAAAACAGACCTGCCCAGCGCGGGCGATTCTGAAACCGAAGACACCGAGTGCTACGCTCCGCGTAGGAACCATGGCGAGGAGACCCGCGTCACTACAAATAAGATACGTCGACCTACCCACGATCGCGAGTCAATGTTCTCTTGCTTGTCTGCTGCTACTGTAGCATTCGTCCCTCTGTGGCATCTTACCAGATAAGGCGATACTTCATTTAGCAATGGGCGGGATATGCTCGGCTCTCTTTCTAGAGTGCAATTAGAGCCATGGTTTAGCGAGCATGGGGTCATACCGACTCTAATAATAAGCACCAAGTCACAGAGGGTACTCGTATATAACGCAGTGGAGGGATCCCATGAGACCTACCACCACCCACCTGACGCCATACCCATCCCGCCCCAGATACCATTCATCATGTCGCGAACTTATTACAACACTGGAGTCGACGAGCGCTGGGCACGCGAAGAGCAGTACCATGCATCTTTTCTCCTTGATAAACACGACCACGACGAGGCGCTCGACTTTTGTCTCAAGAACAGCGATGAGCACGGTCTTCCCCACATTGCCGTCTCGGGCATGGAAGGGAAGTACATCCAGCTCCAAGCCAGAGCGATTGGTGCCAAGCGGATTCTCGAGCTTGGGACACTGGGAGGGTGCGCCACCAGTCTTCGTGAAGGGAAGCAGACAGAGATACTTGTTTTGTAGGTACTCGACCATATGGCTCGCGCGCGCGCTTCCTGCAGACGGGGAGCTGGTGACCTGCGAGTACAGTCCCATGCACGCTGAGGTACGCGAGAACTCATGTTCACACGAAACAGTGTCCAGAATCTGACGTCCTCGGAGGTCGCCGGCCAGAACATCGAGCACGCCGGACTCTCATCCAAGGTCAAGATTGTCGTCGGCCCAGCAGCCGAGTCGCTCGCCAAGATGGACCCTGCACACAAATTCGACTTCGTCTTTATGGACGCGGACAAGGCTGGATATCCCGTCTACCTCGAGTACTGCAAGACGCTTGTCCGGAAAGGAGGCGTGATCGTAAGTCACGGTTAACCCTCGTGGTAGCACCAGATGCTCATTCGGACTGCGTCTTCCCCCCCTAGATCGTAGACAACGTCGTGCGCCAAGGCCGAGTGAGCGATTTGTCCGTGACAGACGACACGGACTCCAGCGGCGTGCGCAGGATGTTGGAGGATTTGAAGAGTAGTCCTGATTTCGAGGCGACGACGGTACAAACGGTCGGAGCAAGGAGCTGGGATGGTTTCACTTTCGTGCTGCGCTTGTAGACATGGCATGGGTTGTCGTCTGGCAGTGGCCATGGTGCAGGCGGCAGATGTTACACAGATAATTGGGCTGTAAAGTAGTCCGGGCCCGGTTATGCTACTTGATGATCGTGCGACTTGCGCTGCTTGAGGACTTCGCAGAAAGCCTCCGAACTCGTAAGAACGTTGAGTCGCAGCCTGTTCTGGGACAAAGGAGTTCGCAGACAGCGATGTTATAGCTGCCCCTCCAAGCCATTCATGTGTGATACTCAAGCCCAGCAAGTCACGGTAATGCTAAAGCCGAGGCCAAACCGGGGTGCGCAGCACTAAGCAGTACGTTCGCTGCAGTGGGGCTGGTAGCAGGCGCAGCACCGCTTATAATCTCCTCCAAATAAACGGCGATCGTGACTAGGCGAGCTATACCAGATGGACTTCGGGTATCCCCTTCCATCATCCTATAGAGATGTCTTGCCAAGCAGTAGGCCGGAAAGGCACATATTACAGACCGTCGAGAGATAGCTGGAAAATGACAGAGCCAGTTCATGACAAAGCTGCGAGCGTGTACGTTCCGCATGTCTCGGCACGCATTTGCATTCCAGCAGAAGAAATCCCGAGTCCGCCCGCCCTGTGATCGTGTACAATATTGCACCGACAACGCGGCGGACCAGCCGGCACAAAGTAGGTAAAGGAATAGGCAGGTCGGGCGGCGAGTTACGGTGGTTGTGAGAGTGGTCGTGGAAGAAGCTGAAGGGCCACAATCCCGAAAACACCCGCCCCAACCCTGGTCCATCGGCATCGGCGCAGATTCGTCTTCTGCAAGAAGTAGAAACCTCTCACCGACATCCGACTCTCTCGTCATCTTTCTTCGGTCACGGTACTCTCTCTCCCAGCAACTCGGCGCCAAAATCCCGTCTCCCCTCCAGCTAGCCTAGCAGATAGCAGAAGCTGCGGTTGCTATCTCGTTCTCGACCATCGTACCTCCATCGAAGACACTCTCGAACTTGATGCGTGGGCCGAGAGCCCGCGAACGACGATATCGCGCGCTTTCACCGCTGAGAGTCATCGCCGTTTCGTGATCCCACAGCAGAGACGCAAGTATCGCAGCAGAGTCTGGACCCAAGACTACCAGCAGATTAGCTTCGACTAGTGTGGTTAGCGAAGCAGGAACCAGACGGGATGCGATCCGCCCGTATATATGGCTGAGCTGTCTGGGCCTGGAAGGTATATTGGGTCTCGCTGTTGTCTCGATGTCGGTTCAGCGCACAGTAACTTGGTCCAGGGTCAGCCCAGACTGTAGTGCGGGGTTACAGCGAATCTCTAGTGCCAAGGCTTGTGGTGAGTCGAAATGCAAAAGCCGTCCTACGACCCTAGATGCTGCCTGAGATGGATAGCCCAATGCCACGTCATGCATCAACTCTCCTAGGTAACTTAAGCAAATCGGAGTTATGGTGTACGGGAGTATCAACAACAATATTAATCCTTATCCTTATCGTGTCCCTGAACCAGTCACTAGTCAGATGTCGCACTCTGTCGACGTCGGACGGTGTCCTGAACCAGGGCGCATCAGGCACTGTCGGGACTTCTGCGAGCGCTCGTAGCGTCGGAATCAGCTTCACCGACTCTTTCCCGCCAGGGTATATCCCGGAAGTTAGGAAGGCACATCGTCGTCGCAAGGTACGAGCCCGCACCTCGACATCCCCGCCCCCATCAGCGAATCATAGCACAATTCCTATATTAGGTTGTTCTATTTCCATATTTGTCTAAGGCCATTAATAGATCAGACTGTTCGACGACGCTTACTAGCAGTAAGTGCCGTCGACATTTATCCCCAGTCAAAACCCGGAATTTAGCTTTCGATTAAATCAGACCTTGAGAGACTGAGCGCGATTGCCAGCTATCAAGGGCCTGATTGCAACGATTAAAGTACGAACTGGCGTAAGTTTGGCGTGCGGGGCGTCCCGATTTGGCACGGGAATTCACGGAAAGATCTTCTGAGCGAGCGTAAGGTCTGCGGTCTGCTCGAGATGGCGCGTTCCATGTTTAGCAAATGCCCTGGGCACGCCTCGTGTTGGCCAGCGTGCTCGGAAGTGTGTACGCGTAAGTCAGCGTGTCCCGCTGTCGAGTCAGCCTCAGCCAGGTCTGTCTGACCGCCTCTGTAACAAAACAACTCGGGCAGCTTGTAACGACATTGCTATCTGACGGGATGTCTCAGAAACGACAGAAGTTTTGCACTTGCTCGAGAAAATGTGGCAGTGGCCGTATGGTTGCGTATGACACCTTCCGTGCACATCAGCCTTACCGTGAAGAGGACCGCGTACAGAACTACCTCCCATCAACACAGAAATTCCTAGCCGACAGAGCGGCTGTGCTTGAGGCTGCCGGAGAACCTTCTCAAGCATCCTCGAGCCAGATGGGCCTGCCTGCTCCCAAGCGACAGCGACTTGTTGCTGCTGCCCCCGAGGATGCTTCCATGGTGAGTCTTTTATCTGTCCTTATGTTTTATTTATTCATGTCCTTTCCCCTCTAAAGAGTGCACCAATCGATCTTCCAGGCCATTCTGGATCTATGCGTGCCGATGTCGAGTCTGTCCCACCTCCTGGCTATGCCACCCCTGACTCGCCCGCCGCAACCAATGCAGCATTCAATGACCCATTCTATGGAATGCCCGAGCTTGATGCAGTCTCTGAGGCTGATGATGATGAAGATATTGTCCCTTCTGATGTCGACGATGACCTCGACCCATTTGGAGATGAGGATGATGAGTCTGAAGCGAGCGAGTCTGGGTCTGAGGATGATCTTAATGTACCTGGGCCATGGAATGCTGCTGATACTGAGGGTGAAACTTCGGCTGTGCAGGAGGACGAGGACCCGTACGAGCCATATGT
>ML213504.1:2144793-2160150 GCA_004369045.1 Heliocybe sulcata | reverse complement strand
CATGAAGCTGACAGAAGCCATTCGTGATCAGCTGAACTGCAGCCCACAATGGAGTAAATATTCATTTGGAAACTGATTAGAATTGTGTAATGTACTCAGATAAAATAAGGTCTCCCTGAAGTAGGTGGGAAACCCACATACAAGCCATATTATATATATGCACATAATATGAGCCAGATTCAGTATAATGCTATATAAATGCACCAGCAAATGGCATGTATCCAGTATAACTGCCCTGCAAGTTTATATGAAGGCACCTCAATATCTATGACATTCCATTTGCACCTTTAATGCAAATGAGTATATAATTATTTCCCACGCATAAAATGATCCCACACATGCAAAGTCAGTTCCGCGCACAAAGATGGCACAATTTCTTTCATGCGTATAACTCATCTGTCAAGCTACACAACTAGACTACAACAGCAAGGTCTTTGCTCTCCTAGACAGCATCCATCATATTGTCCTCTCCTTCTTCGCTGACCTTCTTCTTCAGGATGTACCAGGCCACCACCTCATTGATTGCCTTCTTGAGCTCCCTTTCATCTTCTGTCAATGCACCCTGGTCCCTCACCCAGTCGGCATTCATATTCTTGCACTCCAGACACATGCCGTGGATTTTGACTTCTTCCAGCAACATCAAGATCTGCAATCTGGTCTTCCCTTGGTCAGGATGCAGCAGGTGCTTCACCAGACCCATCCACCACTATGTCGTCCATGCATACAAGCATCTAGCTGGAGTATGACAGGCTAGATTAGTGACAGGTACAGATGGGTAGAAGGCCAGGGTGAGACGATGCTCAGCAATCCGACTGTAGGTGCTGGAGAGCATGCAGTATGCATCTGGGCTGATCATCTGTGCCATTTTGTGAGTGATTTCAGTCAGTGGGATCTTCATTAAGTCTTTGACTGTGTCCTCAATCCATGGCATGATCTTGTATGTCCTGGCAAGGTAGAACTGGAAAGGAGTGCAATACTTTGTGAGGGGGTCCAGTTCCCTAATCGCGTAGTTGTGTCCATCCTTGATCTCCCACAGAGTAGAGTGCTTGAGGATTGCCAGGAGTGTCTTCT
The DNA here is from genome assembly GCA_004369045.1 of Heliocybe sulcata. NCBI lineage: Eukaryota > Fungi > Basidiomycota > Agaricomycetes > Gloeophyllales > Gloeophyllaceae > Heliocybe > Heliocybe sulcata. The sequence continues at coordinate 2,159,079 of ML213504.1, read as the reverse complement.
CAGAGCAAGGCTCTTGGGAGGCCTGTATATGTTGAGTACTGCTTCATCACCCCTCACGTCCCCCCTGTGCACTCACACTTTGAACAGATACCAGAAAAGGCAGTCCACCTCCTCTGTTATGCACCCAGGCAACACTAAGGGCCTCTCATCTGTCTTCCCATTCTATCCATCAGCTGGGGCAGGAATTGTTGCCAGGCTTTTGAAGAACTTGGATCAGTTAGCCAGGAGGCTGAGGTGCATGTTGTACAGAGTCTCGTTCTCGCCAACCTGATATCCTAGCCAGTTAGCATAATAACAGAGCTTATGTCTACCATCTGTACCTGCATTATCAATAATCAGTCAGGATGATAGAACACTGAGTGGTGATTTGTGGACATTGGTGGTGGACTGGTTGTATGAGATTCGACCACTTGCCACTTTTGGAACTCATGGCTTTGCTCAGTACTGCACCTTGCAGCCATGGAACACCCCCAGCCGCTTACCTTCCCTGACCTTCCTGCACCTTCTGGTGGTGATTGTAAGGGCTACCTTAACAACCAGTGAGCTGGCAAGGCTGCACATTGTTGAAGGGAGTTCCAAAGCAAATATATACACTTATGAGCACTAGATACATCCACTAGTAATATCTAAGGGCTCACCTGCACGTTGTTGAAGGGAGTTCCAAAGAGGAACAGGTTAAAGAACCCTTCAACAAGTGCAAAACACAAAGTGACCGCACCACGTGACATGTGACGTCACGTCACAGTGGCTGAAAGCGAAGGTGGCTGAAGCGGAGCCCTTACAGTGATATATGGTCTGGAAATGTTCTCCGTGCTCATGGGATTCTCTCTGACCTCGTATGCGAGTGTAAACAACTACTCTGACTGGAAGATGGTGATCCTCTTGAGATCATCAAGAATATGCTCCCTATCCCGGAGGCATTGGTGAAGGAGGTTGGAATGGAGGATTGGGGCTAGTAGTTGCATGGATTCACTTGCAAAGGTGGTTGTTGAGCTGGAGAATGCGGCATTTGCTGCCCAAGGAGTGTACGTGCTTCTATCCATGTTCTGCCTTAGTCCCAGTCCTACCCTACTTGAACTCCAGTGAGCAATCCAAAGCACAAAGGATTATTCCTGTGAAAATTGTGCATACCATGCCTTGTGGCCACCCTCGCAAAGTTATCAATCCAGACTGGCTAATTGAGGCTATGTCAACTTGGCTGAGCTTTTAGGAATGCATCGGAATATCGTGGCAAAGCAGCTCAAGCTACATGGTGTGTATCAGAGGTTCTCTGAGATCTCTAAATGATGATATTGACCTCTTGATCAGACTTTACAAGTGAGATCGTCCAACCTCTGGGCTTCGGTATGTCATCGGCTTTCTCGAGTGCGGATGTCCCTTTGTCGGATCAATGGGCTGGGTCAGGTACTAAGGAGCTATGAAGCAATTGACTGACGAAAGTACACTCTGTCTCACCCGAATTACCTCTGGCATATTGATGGGTACCATAAGCTTATTCGCTGGGGCTTTGTGATACATGGAATGGTTGATGGCTTTCGCAGGATGGTATGTTCCGGTCATTTACCATTAAGCTTGTTTCAATAATATGAGTAGGTCGTAGGCATCCGGGTTAATACCAACAATTGTGCCAGCACAGTTCTTGAGCTCTTTCTTGAGGCTGTGGAGGAATATAGCCTGCCATCCCGAGTACAAGGTGATCGAGGTGGTGAGAATATTGAAGTAGCAGTCTGGGTTATCAAGCACTGTGGGCCAAATTGTGCCTCATTCATGTGGGGAAGGTATGATTGGCAGCCTACTCCTCAGACTGTTCTCATCAGACTCCATACTATTAGCTCCACCTGGAATACCCGCATTGAGTGACTGTGGGTAGAGGTGGGCTCTCAGTTTGCCTGGCAATGGTGAGGATTCCTGTCTAGGCTCGAGCAACTCCATGAGCTTGACCCAAAGAACCCAAGCCACCTCTGGCTCCTTCATACCCTTTTCCTTTCCGACATCCATCACGACTGTGAAGCTTTTCAAGAGGAATGGAACCATCATCCTATCTCCGGTGATGAACATGATCAAGTTCCACTGGTATGCAGTCCTATCCAGCCTAGTTTGTATCATGGACCTTACACAATCACTCAGGATATGTGGTTTGTTGGGCAAATGGAGCATGGTGTATATGCCGAAGACTACGAGGATGTCCACCCTGATATTTTGAACCACTATTATGGTATCGACTCTGCTACTGAGGTCCGGTATGCTGGTCAGACAGGTGCAGGACACTCGGAGACTGAGGAGGATGGGGAGGATTTTGACGACCTGATTGCCACTGACCAAGAGCACCATATTCGCCATGATCCAATCCCCGTACCCCGTGCAACCAGCCCCTTCTCCGAGGATGTGACTGCTGACTTCTTGTCAGCACTTGACGAAGTCTTAGCCACCGATTTCATCCCAGCTGGTCTCAATGTACGTGAGCAAGAATGGCCTGTGGATGGGTATCCAGAGATTGAGTCTGAAGAGTGGCCAGATGTATGTCAACATCACCCTTCCATTTGCAGCTTGGTGGCCTAGAGCCATCGTGTGGACCAAGGGTCTGACCCTCATGGCAGAGTTCTTAGCTATGTATGAGAGTGGCAGCATTTCTTCCAGTAGCTCTACAGACTCAGAGTAGTAATTTACATTAACTTTGCATTATCCTACTCCACATAGCAAAGCTCGGAAAGCCGGAGAAGTAAAGACTGTCCCTCCTTCTGGCATGCTGCATTAGCCTTCTCAGCCCCCTGCTTCCCTACTTCAGCCTCAAAATCTTTAGCAGATTTAAACACAAAGTCTTGCAATCTAAAAAGCCCTCCTGCAGTCCACTGGATGAAGGACAGCCAGATTTCCCCATCCTGCATAGGGATATTGGAGTGTTGTAGGATAGCTGAGAGGATGAAGATGGTGGAGCCAGCAGGAACCTCGATGACGAGCTTCAGGTCCCACAACACCAAGTGCCCACCCTTCTCCGCATCAAAAGTACCTAAAGCTGTTATAGCACACCATCTGAAGACAAGGTTTAGGTGGTCGGTATGTACAAAAGACCTTACCAATGGTCCTAGATTGAATGTGCAGCATGCAAATACCGAGTTGACAAAGATATGAGCACACACCTCAGCAAGAGTATTGACATAATATGCATAGAGCAACAGAGCATAGAGATCAAAGGCCTCTGAAGCATAATTAGGACCCACAACACTCAAATGACTAAGTGCAACCTACGCTTCGTAAAGCCCACTATCCTCTTGAAGAAGATGTTGTCAAGGAGGTGGCGGATGATAGCAACATTGTTTGCACAGCTGATTGCCATGTTTCCAGGGAGCTACGCTGGAGAGCATCAGTACAAAGGCACAGCAGCAAGGACGAGAGCACACACCTTGCAGCCTCCACCATAGGATATGCCTATGTTTGCCACTGGGAACTGGCCACGGCGGTGGTCCTTCTTCTTACCAGAGCAATGAAACTTGGCAGCACCAGCTTCAGCTGCCTCAAAAGCTTTTCTATGGCACTCCTGCCAGTTCTCAGACCAAGACGACCCTGCCAGCATGACCAGGACTGGGCTGTCTGTGGAGGGATCCCCAACAGCCTTAGAAGTGCTACAAGAGCCAGTCAATTGAGTCCAGAGCTGGGAATAATGTATCACGCACATGCCATCCCATTTTACATACTGCATCCCCATCTCCTCCATATCCTTAAGGCTGTACTCCTTTTTCTCCTCCATGCCTACCTTTTGCAGAACCCCTTGGTACCCTGACTTTCCCCTCTGAATGTTGTCAAGGTTGGCCTCAACAGGGATTGCCTCAGCAGAGCTCTTGTGGCTAAAGGCGGTCTTCTTCTGCTTCAAGGTATGCTGCAGACGGGCTTCTGCATCAGCTGCATCCTCATCATAGCACTTGCACCTGTTCTTCTTCTTGTGTTTAAGCCGATGATATGCCTGTTTCTGCTGAGGCATGTGGGCTGCTGGTGATGGGGCGGCAGACGGATTCAAGCCCTGCAAGCCGAGCATGCCAAGCTGAGAGGATGGTGTCGAGCATGATGAATCAGCAGTAGGCAAAGAGGCATGATGGGGATAACTGGCCGAAGGCCAGGCTGGTACAGCTATCCCCAATCTATTAGACAAAACAGTGCCAGGTGAAATGCTCATGCACCTGTAGGCGACGACCCCGGCCAGTACAGCTCATCCTGCAGCTCCTCATCATCCTCATCAGCAGGCACCACTGCAGCTGCATCTCTCTCATAAGCCTGCTGCTCAAACCAAGCCACAGCCTCATTGATGTCAAAGTGCTCTTGAGGGGTAATGATGTCGCACTGTGCCCATGGTGAGAAGGGCTGTCCAGAATGTGTTGAATGCCACTGTGGAGTATCAGCAGCCTCTGACAGCTGAAGTGAGTTGTGGACCTGCAGAGAGGTACGTGAGGGAGATGATGGGATTGGTAGGAGGAGTTAGGTACAGGGTGGTTGGGGCGATGCGCACCTTGTGGGTGAACACGTGACTCAGGAGATGGCTTGCGGAAGTTGGTTTTCTCTTCATGTGCAACTGCGAGTAGTGTAGGGGCGACATTTGTACTTAATCTCTTTCCCTTTGTCTGGAAATACAAGTTATCTTCACCCTTCACATTTCAATCTCGGCACCAGAGATTCCTCCAGAGAATAAGGCTTTCGTCTGCCTTCCGACTTCACCCAGAGTTATCATGAACCTTCCGACAGTGCGCGCGGCGAGTAAGTCCCTCAGTTCAAGTTTTCCTAAGTCCAGCCTCATGTGCTGCCCGTTTCATTGAGCACGTTGATATGCCTCTACGTGGTTCTGGTCTCCGAAAAGGCATTTTCAGGCTATTTGCGCAGATTCCCACGCTCTGTGCGAGAGTGAGCATATCTGCGCCGTCGCGCTACGAGCAAAACTCGAGTTTCCATGGACTTTTCACTATTTCCGGCAATTCCCGACGACTCTCCGATCTCATTCGACAACCGCTCCACTGCTTTACGTAAGCGCACGTGCTCATCCCAGCCATCACGGTGGTGTGGCAATACCCTCCCGACAGCGGCGGTGTTGCACGGCAGTGCTGCGCTGCCTCAGTGGTGCCTTTGCATATGCTGTCCATCAAGTTTCAAGTCAATTCCGAGGCTGTGTGTGCCTTGCGGGCACCGGCGCGGCCTCCACACGGCCCATCAGCGCTTTTTGATGCGGCGCTGTGCGCGTTCCCACGCTCCTTTTGGTATGCACCCACCTTTGCACATGGTCACTGTAGTGTACGGAGATTGTTCCCCCTTGTCTGAGGTTTGTGATGGATCATTTTCAGGAGTAGTTTCACTTTGCTAGCATATGGTACTCGGTTTATTTGATTTTCTCTGTAGTATACTTAAGTCGGACTTCCCGACACTGTACCCTAGGTTAGCTTCGGCCTTAGGTTAGGTTAGGTTAGGCTAGCTGACTGCCTCCCTGCGCAAATCTACTGTTCCCACCTCAACTCTGCGTCTCTTATCTCTCTGAGCTTTCTACGTCTACTATCTGTTGTCTCTCGTCGCTGCGCTGCTGTTCCCGATCTCCATCGCTGCTGCTGTCTGTGTCCCGCCAGACACCAGAGTACCCCGTTTTCGCGTTGTTCTATTTTTAGCGTCTACATCTATTTTTAGTTAGCGCGCATATTCTGCTTCTAGAGCGCGCGACGTCGCGCGCCGTCGCGTTTTGATCGCATTCTATTTTTAGCCTTTATCGCATTTTTGTTAGAGTATACGTCGCCCTGTGGTTGGCGGTCTCGGCCCTATCCTTACCATTGACTCCCTCTGAACGTTTATTATATCCTTTGTCGCCCCGGACCTCGCAGCCATCTCGCACCAAGGGTTTGGTGCTACGCTTTGTGGTTGTTGTTCCCCTTTAGGTCTGTGCGGGTTTCGTCGTGTGTTCGTGCCTTTCAACGTTCGAGTCCCTTCAAGTTTTGAAGTTATGCGCAGCACACCAACGGTGTTGTATGCATGCCTCGATCGCATTGCGCCGGTGACCCCGAATCCGATCCCTCCGAGTCTGTGCGACCAGTGCATGCTCTGTGACAGCTTGAGAAGTTATTTTTAGAAGTGTGCACTGAGTGCGTTAGAATTGCATTGTCAAGCAGAGTATGATTGAGACTGCCACACGGCTGTGACTGGTCTGTGCCAAACTACCTTTAGCCCCACCTATACGTCTTACCACACCCTATCCCTCTGAATGTCTATCATACCCCTCATTACCCAGGACCTCGCATCCATCTAGCACCAAGGGATTGGTGCTACGCTTTGTGGGTGTGTCTCTCCTTAGGTTTCATTTTGCGGGTTTCATTGTGTGTTAGTGCCTTTCAGCGAGCTACCTCCTCTCACACCTCCCAGTGCTCCTGTATTGGCTGTTAGTTTACTGTACTTCTCTGGCGTGACTGAGACTGGTGGTCCCTGCCCCTGTCGATGTTATGTCAAGAAGAACGATGACAAGTGTGGCTGCAAGCATGAGGAGTCCTTGCACAAATGAGATGCCCTGTCTGGCAGAGGTGCATCCAGTTCCATGGCAGCCACCTTCGCAACTATTGTAGAGAAATACAAAGCGAAGCCCTTTTCACAGAAGGTCAAGGATGTAGATGCTAGGAAGGAGGCAAATGCTGGGTTTCATCAGGTTGATGAAGGAGATGAGGATAGCAGACGTATGAGATGTGGGGGGAACACCCAGTTCAAGGCAAGTGCAGAAGCTATGTCACCTGCATTGGGTGCGGCATATTGATGCTGTATTGCAGAAAAAGCAAGATAGGTCCGTGAAACCAACCATCAAGGTGAAGAAGACAAGCTTGCGCAAGGTGGGGATGGTGTATCTGCTGCCCTACGGTCTGAAGGTGTGTGTTCATGCAGCCTATCTGCCAGAATTTCAGCTCATCTACAACCTAGAGTAACAACAAGGTGAAGCGAGTAGCTGCTCCCACTCCACCAATCCTCGAGAATGGGACCAAGGGCATCGAGAGGCAGGTCTCATTGCAGACCAGCAGGGCAACAGCCTGCCGGAATTCTCTGTAGACTGGAGCATGGAGGCCATTGATGGATGGCTCCACCAGCTATTCCTGAAGCCATTCCAGTACCTCGAAGCATGTCATGGAGGCTTGCCAAAGGGTGAATACCACTGGGCACTGCTCAGTCGGGATCACTCAAAGGTCGTGGTGATTCACTGCTGGACGATTGATGGAACTGAGCTGTCCAGAGTGCAGGGGTCTGGGCAGAGTGTGGAGAAGCTCTGTTTGTATTTCAGTGAGTAAACAGTCACCTTGGTTGGCTTCCAGTGGCTAATCACTAATATGGCTTGTATGTGGGTTTCCCACCTACTTCAGGGAGAGCTTATTTTATCTAAGTACATTACACAACTCTGATTAGTTTCTAAGTGAATATTTACTTAAAAGCTTTGTGGACTAAAGTTGGGTGGCCTCTTCTGCCTTCACATGAGTTTGCCTGACATTCAAGACCACAGACTGTGGCTGGTATACAATGATTATTTCATGCATCTGATGTGCCTTCTAAATTAATTCAGTTAGTGTGTTCTTTTGCCCGGTGATTTTAACTGGCTCTGCAACTTCTCAACTTGCACTATCAAGATTCTGCACCCTGGGAAATGGTGTATGTTTGAACCCTCATATACATACTGAGACAGATCCTCTACAAGAAATTGTCAGAAACATTTCAATTTTTGTCAAGCAGATGATTTTATCTTTTCTTTTTATCTTTTTAATTTTTTTTTGCTGAGAACCATTGTACTGTTGTGCTATACCATGGCATTCTATGGATAATCCTCACTCTGACATTTTATGGCAGAATATTTGACTCTCAGTTATGTATTTAAAGTCACAAGCAGAAGTCTGAAATACTTGACCAGTTTTACAGGCACTCAATGCTTAGACATGCCCAAGCTGGCAGAATAGTCTACAATATATGAGAGCTGCGAGGAAGGGCAAGCTGTGTCTATGTTCATGTTTTCTGGGGAGATGCGATGTGGCAGCACTGGTGGCGCGGGAACACAGCACTGAAAGCGGGCATGCCACATGGTGTCAACCCTAAGCTAGGGTTGGCAGTAACAGCGATTTTAGCCTCCCCTAGCATAACAAAAGGGGGAGCAAGCTCCCCCAATGAATGTAGCTACTTGTTACCCCATCCCAGACTCTGTGCTGCAAGACTGGGATGCTGCACTTGAGTGAGCTTGAGAGGGTCTTCCGGAAGTCATTGGTTGCACTGAAGATCTGGGTGACTCCATGACTGATGAAGATGCATCAGATGATGAAGAGGAATTAGATGGGAGGAATGATAACCAGGACAAGGGTACAGAGGATGTTGGGATGGCAGTGGTAGATCAGATTTTCGGGGCAAGGTGAGCTTCAGAGAGAGTGGAATGTGCTACTCCTCGCAGCTTGCTGGCAAGACGACCCGGAAGCCAGCAGCCCCAGATGGGTATGACTCAGATGTTGAGATTATCAAAGCAAAGAAGGCTAAGGAGTCAACTTGGGAAGGTAAGGGGCAGTTCAACTGACATATGTGCATTGCTCACTAAAGTCCTACCAGAATCGGAGGATGACAATATCCTCCTAAGTCTTGGGAATACCGCAAGCCAGCAGGACAACTTCCAGAACCTATTGCCAGGCAGTTGAGGGCAGGTGGGAGGGAGAGTTTTGGTGATGTGGGTGGGTTAGGGGGAGCCAGAGGCTTTGTGTCGCCTGGCAAGCTAAAATGTAGCCCTTGGGCAAAGAATTAGTAGTATGGCATGAATAATTTGATTTAGAAATTTTGTACTTCGTACTGCCTCAAAGCTTCATATTTGGGACTTGGAGACTCAGTGAGATCTTACTGGCTACAGTTCTTGAGATATATATATACATGCAGATATGGGCACAGCATGACTTTGCGCACTGGATTGAACTTTGTGCACAGTATTGATTTCTGCACGATGCTGAATTTTATGCAGATTGATGTATTGTACGTGCAAAATTGTACTTTATGCAGCTTTTATTAAAAGTGCAAATGAACTGTCATAAATATCATATACCCTACATACAAATATAGCAGTGCAGTATACAGTCCCATATAAACTGACAAACAGAGCATACAAATGCAGTACAAAACCCCCTGCCACATCTCATAAACCCAGTATAAATAGCCTGAGACACCCTACAATTCTGGTATAAATCCAGTGCAATCCTATACATGCCCAGTATAATGTCCCCTTAACCATATACATCCTATATCCTGGCTCAATCATGTATAAGCATACTATCACGTGGTCACATTATATCCTGTATAATTTGACTACAGGGATAAACATATATGGAGTACTGAAGTGGTGCATATGAGTTTACCATAGTTGTGGTCAAATGTGTATATTTTTAGGGCCCACAACTCCAAAAGCATTAGAATCACATTGTCAAGCAGTGTATTATACAAGCCACACTCAAAGTGAGCATATCAATCTAGACTGCCACACGACTGCACCTGTCTTTGCCAGACTCCCTTTAGCCCCATCTACATGTCTTACCTACACCCAATCCCTCTGAATGTTATCATACCCCTCATCACCCCAGGACTTGCATCCATCTAGCACCAAGGGTTTGGTGCTACACTTTGTGGGTGTGTCTGTCTTTAGGTCTCATTTTGTGGGTTTCATTGCATGTCAGTGCCTTTCAACAGGTACAAGGTCAAGTCAGGCAAAATTGAACATTCTCATCTTGCTGGATCTGGACAGAATAACTGTGCTAGTGATTGTTTTAGGATACACTGTACTATCAATACACAGTTTGATCCTGTTTGTTTTCTTTGAACTACAATATACACAAGTGTCACAATATCCCATGGCCTGAATGAGCTAATGTGGATCTACTGAACTAATGTGGCAAAATTAGTTGGACCTTGTGGAATAGACATAATGGGCTAATCCATCGGCTAATCCATTGGCATCAGACATATCTAGGCAAAATTAGCCTGAATTTGGGTGGGAGGTTTTTCCTGATGTGATCAGTGACAAATGGCTCTGACCTAATATATCTGATAAAAAACAAAAATGTGCACTATGTTCCCATTGTGGATGCATTGCCCCAATGGTGCATATTCTTTCTGAATGCCAATCTCCAGGCCAAGAAGTAATCTGGCAATTAACCAAAACACTTTGGCAGAAATGTAATCTATTCTGGTTCCAAACTACAATAGGACTGATTCTGGCTAGCCCCTCTGCTGTTTTCCTGACCACAGATGGGTACAAAAAGCTTGGCAATGACAGACTCTTCAGAATCCTGATGACTAAATCTGCTCAATTGATCTAGAAGCTTCAATGTGAACAGGTCATCCAAAATGATGGCAACCCCCATGACCCCCAATCCATTCAGAATAAGTGGACCTGTTGAAGAGGGTCATTTGTCGGAAAAAACCTACCCTGATTATAATGAGATTCCCACGAACAAGAAACATCGGATATCATTTTATAACAATTCCGGCACCCAGCATGCAACATTAAACCTCCTGTGCATTAATATAAGCTGTAGCTATGTAGTAAGGCAAAATGGGCACGGTAGGAGTCCGTTAGGCGAAGATGCTCTGAGTCGATTTTTGATTGGAATTACATAATATAAGATTATAATGCATTGAAATCAACAAGAAGCATTATAATCGAGGACGGAAAGTTCCGACATTGCAAGCATGCCATGGATTTTTGAGTCCTGAGGTTATCTAAATTATTTCAGAATATATTGTCAGTGTGGTGGTCTTGTTTCCTGCTTAGAGTAGTGTCTCTATCAACCTACACTTCAGATTTCTGACAAAGATCAAATCAATGTATGCAAATTCAAGGCAATACATGTCCAACCAGGCTGGCCTGGATGAAAGATACACATTTTATTATAATCAGAGCTGGAGGTACCCAATGCACAATGAATCAATTGCAAGAGAGTGTGATGGCACTCAGTACAAAGGGGAATTCATAGTATCTATGTAAGGGCTACCTTAACAACCAGTGAGCTGGCAAGGCTGCATGTTGTTGAAGGGAGTTCCAAAGCAAATATATACACTCATAAGCACTAGATACATCCACTCATGATATCTAAGGGCTTACCTGCATGTTGTTGAAGGGAGTTCCCAAGAGGAACAGTTTAAAGAGCCCTTCAACAAGTGCAAAACACAAAGTTGCTGCACTGTGTGACACGTGATGTCATGTTGCAGTGGCTGAAAGTGAAGGTGGCTGAAGGGGAGCCATTACATCACCCCTGCTTCTAGATTGCTGATATGGCCACTCAGGGTCGTAGCCTCTGAAAACACATTTTAGGGTCATTATGCAATCACGGCAAGCTTGCGACTCTATCACGCATATGCTTGCTGCTAGCAGCTCCTTAGAAGGCAAGGGATGACTCTACAGGCAACCCCTACCATTCACCTGACAGCGATACCGGGACTCTATTCCCTGCAGTGTGGTGACACTCAGTCTATTCAGCAGGCAACAACTCAAATAAGCTATTCTTGTCTTACAGGCTATTCTTGGGCATGATGTGTAAGCTCTGGTAGCTGGATCTTTCTGATCAAGTCACCAGTGACTCAGCACAACACAGCCTGTTCGGCACTGAGGAGTCTAGACCACAGAGGCATTTTAGGTCGACCATCCCACTCTGCATTCTGCCTGTCATTCCCATCATCACCACACCACCTGTAGGGATGCATGCTCAGGGTGCTCATACATATCAATCACTGCCTCCATCATCAGCATCTGGCACCCTCCATGCAACACATTACCATCCCAACCCACTTTCTCTTTCAGCACACCTGTGCCCCCTTTGGCAACTAAGCCCACCACTCACATTGCTGTGGCATTACTGCATTGACACAAGGTCTCTTATGGCATAGCGTGAGGACAAGACATGCCACACAGTTCAAGCTAGGACTTGAGCATGCTCTGCAGGCACCGCGCCATGAGGAGACTATGGGATTGGTAGAAAGAGTTAGGTACAGGATGGTTGGGGCAATGCATGCCTTGTGGATGAGTGTGTGGAGCAGGAGATGGTTGTGGGAGTTGGTTTTCTGTTCATGTTAGACTGCGAATAGTGTAGTAGCATCATTTGTATTTAGTCTCTGTCTCTTTGTTCTGAAAATACAGGTTATCTTTACCCTTCACATTTCAGTCTCAGCATCAGAGTTTCCTCTCGAGAATAAGGCTAGTGTTTGCCTTCCATCTTCACCCAGAGTTTATCGCAACACTTCCAACAGCACACGCGACTAGTAAGTCCCGCAACTTCGAGCATTCCTAAGTCCTGCCTTGTGCGCCACCAGCATAGTTAATTGCATTCAAATCCTTTTGAGTTTTAGAGTTCTGCGCAGTGCCCTGATGGTGTTGTGTGCACGTGTTGATCACATCGCTTAGGCAATCCTGTATTTGCTCCCTTCGAGTCTGTGCGACCAAGCATGCACTCCACGACAGCTCAAAAGTTACTTTCAGAAGTGCGCTCCAAGTGCATTGGAATCACATCATCAAGTGGTGTAACATACAAGCAACACCTGAAGTGAGCGTATTGATTCAGACTGCCACACGACTGCAACCAGTCTGTGCCAAACTGCCTTTAGCCCTACCTACACGTCTTACCTACACCCTATCCCTCCAAATGTTATCATACCCCTTGTTACCCCGGTGATGAACACACGACGAAACCCAGAAAGAGGAAGACCTAAACAAAAGACAACAACCACACACCAGCACTGATCTCTCAGTGCTGCCATGGCTGCGAGGCCCCAGGGATTGAAGGGTATGAAAGTAGTCCGGTGAAAGGCACAAACACATGATGAAACCTGCACAGACCTAAAGGGGCACAACAACCACAAAGCGTAGCACCAACCCCTTGGTGCTAGATGGCTGCAAGGTCCAGGGTGACGAAGGGTATAGTAAACGTTCGGAGGGAGTCAATGGTAAGGATAGGGCCGAGACTGCCAACCACAGGGCAATGTATACTCTAACGAAAATGCGATCAAAGCTAAAAATAGAATGCGATCAAAATGCGATGGCACGCGATGTTGCGCGCTCTAGAAGCGAAACGTGTGCGCTAACTAAAAATAGATGTAGACACTAAAAATAGAACAATGCGAAAATGAGAAACTCTGGTGTCTGGTGGGACACAGACAGCAGCAGCGACGAGAATTGGAAACAGCAGTGCAGCAACGAGAGGCAGCAGACAGTAGACACAGTAAGCTCAGAGGGATAAGAGACACAGAGTTTAGAGGGGAACAGTAGATTTGCGCAGGGAGGTAGTCAGCTAACCTAACCGAAGGCCAAAGCTCGCCTAACCTAACCTACAGTGTTGGGAAGTCTGATTTAAGTATACTACAGAGAAAATCAAATAAACTGAGTGCCATATGCTAACAAAGTGAAACTACTCCTGAAAAACAATCTATCACAAACCTCAGACAAGGGGAACAATCTCCGTACACTACAGTGACCATGTGCAAAGGTGGGCGCATACCAAAAGGAGCGTGGGAACACGCACAGTGCCGCATCAAAAAGCGCTGATGGGCTGTGTGGAGGCCGCGCCGGTGCCTGCAAGGCACACACAGTCTCAGAATTGACTCGAAACTTGATGGACAGCACATGCAAAGGCACTGCCGGGGCAGCGCAGCACCGCCATGCAACACCGCCGGGGTCGGGAGGGTATTGCCACACCGCCGTGATGGCTGAGATGAGCACGCGCGCTTACATAATGCAGCGGAGCGGTTGTCGAATGAGATCAGAGAGTCGTCGGGAATTGCCGGAAATAGTGAAAAGTCCATGGAAACTCGAGTTTTGCTCATAGCATGATGCCGCAGATACACTCACTCTTGCACAGAGCGTGGGAATCTGCGCAAATAGCTCGAAAATGCGTTTTCGGAGACCAGAGCCACGTAGGGGTGTATCACCGGAAGGAGTAATGGGAAATATAGGACCAAGACCACAAGCCACAAGAGCAATGTAGCAAAGCGCTAAAAATAGAACAAGCGGCGAAAGCGACCGGAAGCAACGGAGAGCAATATAGAAGCAAAATGCACTGAACACTAAAAATAGATGTAGACTCCAAAAATAGAATGAAGTGAAAAGGAGACCTCTGGTGTACAGACAGCAAAAGCTCTAAAAGAGAAGGACGAAAAGCACACAGCGAGTGAAACACTAGTGGTCACTAACTCTTATATATAATTTACCACAACTGTGGTGAAGTCATATACACTACTTTAGTAGTCCTTATATGATATGTGTTGCAGTGGGATTATATGTGATATAAT
>ML213504.1:1484393-1534513 GCA_004369045.1 Heliocybe sulcata | reverse complement strand
AGTTGATCTGGTGTAAGATGCACCGCATATTGCCACTTACACAAAAGAGAGCAGTTAGCCCCTAGCTTGCACTTGCCAGATCCAAAACATAAGAACTCCTAAAAGATATCCATAAACGGGAGGTGGAAGCGCCCAGCGAGAGAAATTTCAAATGATCACCATAAATAGTAGAAAAACATATATCGAAATGGTAATCTGAGCCCACTAGGGCAATTGCCCCTGTTGCCCAGGAATGAAGAGAGTCCATACCACTGAACTGATAACCGATTCTTGGGGAATCGGAAACCGGAGGATGAAGGGACCAATTGGTTGCAGTCGATACAGCGAGAGCTAACAGCTCAGTGTCGTTGATAGGATCATTTATTAGACATGTATTCCGGGTGGCCAATGACGCCAAGATGAAGGAAAAGAAGGGCTCAGGCAGTCTATTGCAAAGCAACCATGGCATTTTACATGAGATCGAGGGAGCCGAACTTCTCCCTGTATCCTGAAAAGGGTACCAACGTATAAGTGGAGGCTTGCATCCGAAATAGACAGAGTTATACCTGGTACGGTCCACTTGCCCTTCTTGATCATCTCCTCCACCGCCTCACGAATCCGAGGGTGTGCTTGACCAACCTCCTCCGCCTACAAGCGTCGTCAGTCTCGGACACAATGCCTGCCTAGCAGTGATAATGACGTACGGTCAGGTCCTCGAAAGGCCGGGCGTCCTCGATGTTGGAGAGAGTTGCGCTGAGCTCCTTGAGCTCGGAGTTGATCTTCGCCTCGGTCTCCTTAGCCTTGTCAACCTGGACGTCCCACCGACTCCGTGTAAAGATATTTCCCATGTAATTCGCAGATATACACGCACCGCCTTGGCCTCGAACGTCTCAATAGCCTTCACCTGAGCGCTGACATCGTAGGTAACAGGCTTGAAGGCCCCCAGCTGCTTTTCAACCTCGTCCACAACAGCCTTGTTCTTCAGGATTGAGCGGTAGTGGGCAATATCGACGGTGGTGGGTTGGGAAGCATACTGGGCATGGAGACGCTGAGCGTCCGAGTGACGTTTCCGGAACGCCTGGACAGCGGCAATGGTCTCTAAATATTTGCACGTATCACGGTCAGTTGAATGTAGAAATCCAGTGGTTTCGCGACGCACCTTTGCCGAGACCAAGGGTAGAGTAGACGCGGGCGAAATCCTGGGACAACAAATGAGTTGGACGAAATATGCCCAGGGGAACTTGCTTACGACCGTCGCGGCGGCTGCCTTGGACGCCATCGGGTGCTATGAATTTTGCAATCAGAATGCGCCTTAACTATTGACAATTACCCACACAAGAGCGAGGGGGAGGATTCTAGAGTTTAGAGAGAGACGTTATGTCGTCGATGTCGAGTCGGTTCCTCCCGGTCGACTTTCCCAAGCCGGAGTTCGCCGATCGAAGTACTTACCTCCTCGCTAAATCCATGATTGATTTGTGATTGCTACATATTTCTCCATCTATACTGTAGACCTGTGCTTTCTCTTTCTGAAGCTGCAATTCACGTCTGCATAGCGCCGCACCAGTCTAGCATGTCTTTACAGACCAGCCCGCTACGATATTCACAAACGCTCGATAACGTCCGAATCAAGTGACTTCGCGATTCCTATTCACGTACATGTAAGGGAGCGCCATGCTCCAGCTCTCGCCAAAGCGCCTCCGAATTTCCGAAGCCCCTGGGGAGGGTCCAGCCTGCAGGTGTACCGAATTCCACCTTCTTCCGCCTCTTCCGCCATAATCTTATCGAAGCTGAGTCTTGATAAGGTGCATATAAACCAACCTTTCTGCTTGAATCGACCCTCGACGACTTGTTTCGCTGTTGCGATGGCCTACGATCTTGAGACCGCCTCTCGAGCCCTGCTTGTCGCTCTTTCTCTTGCCTACTTTTGCTACAGGTTCAGAGAGACTATTACCGGACGTCTGTTTCCCAAGGAGATATCACCACCGACTACCCCCATAACTGCTAATCGCAAGCAGAATAAGGACCGGACTGATGGAGGTACAGTGTGCAATCCTCCGCATTGTCTAGACAAGGCTCACAACTACATTTACTACCACGGATAGAGTGGGTGCCGGAGACGTTCACCTACCCGTCTTTCGAACCTGTCCCAGTTGAGCTCCGTGACATCAACCCTATCCCTTACAGACCGTTCCGATGGGGGAAATACAAGTTCGTACTACTTTCACTCTTGGAGAACTCATTTTCTGATGCACCTTCCAGTGTCACGATGGGTATTAGGAACATGCCTTGGGATGATTGGGTTCAGGTAATGTGTCTAGGTTAATGCCCTTGAACGGGCAGCCTCGGTATGGCTCCATGACTAAACGGACGCATCGCAGCTCGATAACCAATTCTTCCAGTATCACAAGATTAAGACCCATCGCGTCGCGACCAGGGGTGAGAAGGGCGTGAAGACTCTGCCCGAGCGACCAGGAGTGGTAGGAGGGGGACATTTGGCTGGTTAGTCTCCAAATCGAGTTCTTAGCCCCCATCAATGCTCTGCCTGACTTCTTTCGCCTCAAGCCAAGGAGCTGGTGCACGAGTTAGCCGAGTACCTGCACCGGCGCTACCCGACAACATACAACGTCGAGCGGGGGTCGAAGCATGACGAGGGCTTCGGTTGGTACGGTTTGCCACAAATCCGGACGATCACGATCGTGCCGATTGGCGTTACGTATGATTTGGACACTGAGGATCCCATGACGGTGGCGGCGTTACTGTAAGTATTACTTGGTCGGTTCGCCTTTATCCGTTGTTCACGGCCGGCCATAGGATACAGGACGATCTTGCACTAATGGTGGAAGGTTCGTGCTTGAACTGGCTCCCTGTAGTATCTCATTGACGAGGATTTTCTAGGCTCTGATGGCCGCTACTACTTCCAAGCAGGGGCCATCTTGCTTCCAGGTAAGCGGCTCCCTTGTCCTGCGTGATTCGTCCTCTTACCCTTCATATAGGATTCTGGCGTATGGAGGATAAAATCGGCCTGCCTCTCGAAGACATCCATGTGAAAGGACATGTTCCTCAGTGTACGATTTCTGGTTATCTTGGGTGGCTGTCCTTGGCTCACTAGGGGTTATGTCTTCAGACAAGGAAAAGCTTCATCTGAGCATGAGTCGTTTCTTCAAGCGCATGGCTGTCGACAAACCAGTTGTCAGGAACAACTATTTCCTGCAGGTAGCCAGGCCACGACCCGCTCCCGCTGATGGCACGGAGATTATGGACCCGCTCGAGCTTGCATGGTCTGACTCGACCAACGGGGACGAAGATGCGTTCACCCATGGCACCCCGGGAACCGAGCAGCTCAAGAAGGAACGCGTACCCGAGTCGCTCAAGCACTCGGAGGAAGCGGACATTCCGGATTACGTGGTGCCGGAGAACATCCGGTTGCGCACGGAGAGGCAGTCGCTACGGCGGCTTCCTCGGAGCGGGGCTGTTGTGTTTACTATCAGGACGTATTTGTTTGGCGTGACGGATTTGACGAAGGAGAAGGGCATTCCTGGGAGGATGGCCAGTGCTGTGAGAAGCTGGCCTGAGGACGTCGCGAAGTGAGTGACGTCGTGTCAGTATGCTTTTCGATCATGCAGTAATGCCGCCTGTTTCTAGGTATAAGGGACGACGCCTGCACGAGGACGTCTTGTTGCCGTATCTCGACGAGTGCCATCGCCAGCAGCTGGAGAGAGGTGAAGCAGTGGAAGGGGAGCAGACCACAGATTATCCTTTCTAATCATCTACATGGAAAGTAACGCAAACTTGGTGTAGCTGTGCCCGTAAGTGCTATAACGGGAATGGATGACTTTCTAGGAAGCGTTGCTATTGCCACTGTCCTCCTGTCTGTCGCGGGATTCCGTCTGTGATTGCCAAATGGCTCTATCCTTGGAGAGGCGGCGCCAACCACGACGCCTTCTTGGGACGCTTTGTCGTTGCACACGCGATATTTCAGGATCGGTCAAGTCATATGCCACAACCTGTCAATGAGACGCGAATTAAGATCCAGAGGACGCCGCATATCGTACATACCCTGGATATGCAAAACGGCTCTCATATGTGCCGGGTGTACTGCCTCGAGAACTCCAAGTACGTTCCGATTGTCGCTGAATGTGTACTGATATAGCTTCTTCTGTGGTCGCCGCGGAAAGATGGACGTCAGAACCTCGAGATTCAATTAACGGTTATACGTATGAAGCCCGGAGGCGCCTCTAATATCCATAGATGATCAATCTAAAGGTCGTAAGGTTCGATGGATGCTCCGGTCGCAGACACCTATTGGCAGCTGCGGGAAAGCATCGGAGCACTCAGCCTGTCCTCTGGCGCCCACTAGGCATTGCAGGCCACGGATACGATACGACCAGTGCGCCACTGATTCTTCGGCGCGGGCTTCTCATTCTAATCGGACTGAACCGCTGAACGTGGGGCTGATTGGTTGTTCAAGGCTTCCACGATCCAGATATCCCGGCGGATGAGCGTGCCACCTTCCAGTAAATCGGACTGCTTCCTGGGTTCGAAGGAGGCTTCTCCTCAGTATCTTCTGTATTCGCCCGTGGTTCCCGTGGAACTGCGTATACCTCGAAACGTCCTGCGGTTACTTCATTCTGCACGGAGCAACGAGCACAGGAGAATATACTATTGCAATTTGGAAGTAGTCCGAGTATTCCTTCTGTGTGGTTGTCGGCATTCACCGTACATACACAGCGTTTATATATGTAGATCAAGTGGGAACGCGCTGCGACCTGCATCACAGGAGAGACGAAAGCGATCGTCAGAACAAGAAGAATTCATTCTACCACGAAGATGCCAGATGGCTGCTAATATACTGTGCACTAATGGACTTGCCAAACCAACAGTCGGCGAAGAATGAAATGGAATAACTTATAAAAAAGTCCTTGACTGTTGTTGCGAACGTGATGGTCGTGACAAGAATACATGACATGTGTGTCTCCTCTCCCACAGCATTAATCCTCCAAATACCAATACCTCGTGACGTTTCCCCCAAAGCCTAACCCGGTCCTATAGTAGAATCTGAATCCCCATGGTCATCGGAATCCGCATCTAGCATGGCCTCCTCCACAGCATCCCAGTCAATTACCTCTGTTACAGGTACCTGGCGAAGTCCTTCCTCTGCGGATGCCCACTCTTCCTGTGTTTTTCTCACAGGTAACTGTGGAGGAGACACCGCGGAAAGATCCGGTCTCGGGGCCGCAGTACGCTGCCTCGGTGGCACCTTGGGTAGAGGGCGGATAGACTTGCGTCTATGATCTGGTGGGGAATATGATTGTATCGCTGCCGCGTAGGGAGGGGGATGTTCCACGGGTATGGGCAATGGACGGATGGCTGAGGACTGTCGGGGGGATGTGGGTGATATTGGAAGTAAAGGAAGAGGTCGTCGGATAGACGTGGGGCTTTCCCGCGCATAGACAGGCGGTCTCTGTGAAAAGCCGTCGTCCATGCTTCGTTGAGAGTCTTGGGATCCCCGCCCAGACCATGGCTTGCGCTTCGGTTCCAGCGGTGACACATCGAAGGGCAAAGGTGGCCTGCTGTCAAGCGAGGAGCGTGAAGCGGACGAGGGCGTATCCGGGAACGAGTCCGTGTATAATGGTGTTGGAGGGTACGGAGGTTCCAGGTCTGACGAGCTGCTGGAGCTCGTACTGGCGGAGGTGAGATGGGATGATATGGTGCAATATGACAGGGATGTTCGTAGCCTCGACGGGCCTGACTTGTCTGGCAAGCCTCCCTGGGGTATATGGTCGTAATCGTAGTAGTCGTCGTCGACGCCGTATTCTGGTATCGGGTGGGGTCTGCTTGCTCTGGAAGCACTAAACGCGGGTCGTATCACTCCGCGCTCAACAATGGTGACGGGAGGATAGCGCTGCGAGCGGGTTTGCAGGAAATCGAAACCCATCCAGAAATGCTGAGGTCTGTGTCGTTGGTGGTGTCAAGAGACGAGCAGCGGGGGCTCTGATGGGAGCATCATGGGCTGCGACTTATCAGGGTGAGGAGCGAATTTAGCTCCGGCTGTGATGAGCCGTACCACAGGATACGGGCGCCTACAGCGGGATGATCCATGCATGAATCAGTAGACGCAATTTCGGTAGTAGCTGGGTAAGCACCTCCCAAAAGCCGGTGGTGGTCGGTCCAGGGACCAGCGCCAGCGCTCGCTTGCCCAGTGCCATCAGGACATCAGTTGTCGCTTATACTCGTCAACGTTCGCTGGTCCCGGGCCAAGCCTGCACGCCGCAGCATACGGAGGCTAATCGTCCACGCTCGTGGTTGGCATCAACGTCCTGCCGACGCGCAGTGCCGTGCGCCGTTTTGATCTTCCTCCGCTCGACATTCTTACTTGCTCGGTCCCGTCATGGCGACCAGCGACATTGAGGTCGGGAAGCAGATGGAAATGGAGGAACAATTGGACTTTTCTGATCCTCTACGCCATCTGCGCAACACGGATGAATTGGAGACCGAGATCTTGCCTTCACAGCCGGTCTCAGTGCAGAACCAGGACATCCAGCTTTCATTTACATGCCGCGTTCCTGAGGATCAGATACAGATCCTCCTCAAGGTTGATGCTTCGCCGGGTTGTGGAGGTCTGGCGTGGCCAGCAGGCGAAGTACGTTGTTGAGCTCATCTCGGACATGCTGATGGCATCTGTCCATCCCATCATGGCGCAGCAGTAGAATCTCACAAGTCTCCGCTGCGTCGCAGGTCTTAGCTGCGTATCTGGCTCTCAGAGGTCGCGAAGTCCTTAACGGCAAGACCGTCGTCGAACTAGGAAGTGGTACGGGCTTGGTGGGCTTGGTAGCGGGAGCGTTGGGAGGCAAGACATGGATTACCGACCAGCTGTACAAACTATCCATGTTCTCACTTATGGAACGGGTACCCATGCGACAATCTGATTTGATAGACCGCTCCTGGAGATCATGAAGACAAATGTTGAGATTAACAACCTTACTCCTTGTGTAGCAGTCGCTGAACTCAACTGGTGCGTACACTATCTTGCTTACGAGGATCGTTGCTAATGCCGAGGACTAGGGGCGAACCAATACCAGACTCTTTACCTCGATCACCCGATCTCATCCTGGCAGCGGATTGCGTTTACTTCGAGCCTGCCTTTCCGCTGCTGGTTGAGACGCTGGATGACCTCGTGCATAATGCGAGTACGGAGGTCCTTTTCTGCTACAAGAAGCGACGCAAAGTGAGCATCATCCCACTTACGTCTCGGAGGAACTGAACGCAAGGCCACGTAGGCTGACAAGCGTTTCTTCGCACTACTGCGTAAGAGATTTACCTGGGAAGAGGTAAGCTCTTGCTCATAATCTTAGTCCCTTTGCCATCTCTGACTTTCGGGTCAACGCAGGTGCAGGATGATCCGAACAAATCAGTGTATTCACGAGAGGCCATATCTCTGTTGAGGCTCTTCAAGAAATTGTGAACTTCCGTTAGCACGGACATTCATCCTGCCTACTCAAAACTTCCTTGCTGCAGATCTAGATGTCTCGGGAATAAAAGTAAGGATGGAGCTTCAGATTCGCAGACTGTCACTATAGGCCGAAACATGCTCACATGCGCGTGCGCCTTGCGTCTTTGCCGCGGACGTCATCCGCCTGAAGTGATGCTGCTTGCTCGGAAGTCCGTGAAGTCGGACGTGACCACGAAGATCTGCTTGTCGGTTCCTCTATAAACGCAGCGGGGAGTTATGCGGAATTTACATGGAATCCCCAGGTTTCTCAATATAGATTCTATGCGTCGCTAACCCCAACCCTACTCATGTATCGTCTATTCGAAAGTACTGAATCAATAGGTCATCCTGTCTCTCAGTACACAGGTTTCAAGGCTTTTTCAGGCAGGACGGCTGGTCTAACTACCCGCAGAATGTCGTCGTACTTGCAAGAATGACCGCGTGCACGAATTGCGACGACGGAACCCTTACCCAGCTGACCGAGAGGGTAAACGATGTCTACACTTGACGTCATTTCATACATGTCTTCGACTGATTAGATATCGATTACTAACCATGCCAGAGTCTCTTGCTGAAATAGACCGCCGCTGTAAGGGATGCCGTTTTCCGTTCCGCCTCTAAAGCCACCCATTAACTGCACATACATATTACTTCAAGCCAGATGCCTACCAAAATCTTCCTGACCGGTGCTACAGGTAAGAACTGCAACCTTTCCAACTAATTACTAGCATGATGATTATGACTGCCACTAGGTTACATCGGAGGTTCCGTCCTTCAACGTCTCCTGTCGCATCCGGACTCCAAATCCTTCCAAATAACGACTCTGGTTCGCAACCCGGACAAGGCAAAACTCCTCGAATCCTTCGGCGTGAAGCCTGTAATTGGCTCGCACTCGGACACGGAGAAGCTCGAGGCGCTCGCTGCAGAGGCTAACGTGGTGTTCACCGTGGTAAGCACAACTTCGGCGGTGGGATCCGGGTGGCCATATGGATGAAACAAACTTCTAGGCGGACTGCGACGATGTGGCAGCTGCGAAAGCCATACTTGCCGGGCACAAAAAGAGGCATGCAGAGACGGGCGAGGTGCCGATCCTCATCCATACCGTGAGTCGCATCGCGTCGTTCTCCATTCACCAGGTAAACTAGACATGCTTGCGCGTACCAGTCTGGGACCGGTGTCATCTCCGATAATGCCGCTGGCATGTTCGCCTCGGACGTCATCTACTCCGACCTTGACATTCCCTTAATCGAGAGCTTACCCCCATCCGCGCCTCACCGTCCGGTCGACATTCTCGTCAGCCAGGCAGGCCAGGAGGGATATGTCCGGACTCACATCATCTTACCTTCCACAATCTACGGCATTGCCAAGGGACCTCTTTTCGACAAGGGTGTATCAAACTCCCACTCTGTGCAGGTCCCCGCTTTGATTAAGGCCAGCTATGACAGAGGCCAGGGAGGTATGGTCGGCGAGGGCAAGAACATCTGGCCATGTGTGCACATTGACGAGAGTGAGCAAGCTTTCCCGATTTTATCCGCACGATAACCGCGTTCCTAACGGATTACCCAGTCTCCGAGCTGTACACCGTGGTATACGACGCTGCGACGGCGAACCCGAACACGCCTCAGGGCCGCGAAGGCTTCTACTTCGGCGAGAGCGACCACTACTTGATGTACGACGTCGCCAAGACTGTGGCTAAGGTCCTTGTCGAGCTCGGTCGCGGCCAAAGCGAGGAGCCAACGACGTTTACACCGGAGGAGATGCAGAAATATTTCGGAGGGGTGCGTCAGCTTTTAGCAAGAGAGACAAATGGAGATTAACTTAAATCTATTGCAGTCTGCTTATTTGGGGTCCAACTCGCGGTGCAAGGCCGCGAGGTCGAGGGCCATCGGATGGAAGACGACCAAGACGACAAAGGATATGCTGGCCAGCATTAAGCCCGAGACAGAGGCCTTGATTAAGAACGGCAGAATCAGCGAGGCCATGGGCTCGCGGGACAACTACTGAGCGCGAAGCCAGCAGACGTGAAATCAACTTGTACTTAGTATGAAGAATTGAGCATCGGGCAGTCTAATACCACCATCCATGCAGTGCACGTTCGAGCTTGGAGCTTGCAGATGGCAGGAAAAGCAGGAATGATATATGTGAAAACCTAAGTATGAATCTATCAGCGTGTGATTCAAACGGGGGCAGAAGCAACAGAGCAAGTAAGATACAGCAAGCGAGGACCGCAAGCAGCCCTCCGAGTGGTAGGCGAGATAGTTATCCGCATTGAACTGTAGGTCAAATGCCTCGAATGTCATACAAAGAAGGCATTAGACCTGAGTATTGAACTGGAACTCACCTCAGAAATGCCGGCAGGGTACGTGATAGTAGACCTGGAAAATAAGACTTGCCATATGCTCAGGTCCCAAGGCTTCATATGATTTCAAATTCACCGATTATAGGCAGAGGGGTGGATTGCACTGCAGGGTTATATACAGGTATGGTATGTATACATTACAGCACAGCCGAGTGACGGGGCGGTTGTAGCCTGAGCTGCGGACCCAAAGTAAGGACCAAGTGGGGGGGGTTATTTGGACCCAGCAGACGCAAGAGTGAGCGGCAGTAGAGGTGGTCATTCTAAGGCCGTCTAAGCGAGTAAGGCATAGGTGGTAGACAATCAGGGTTAAACGGGGATCGTCTTCAACTTCAGCCATGTCAGCGCTAGTAAAGACCAAGAGTGGATATGCACTCACTTGCAAGCCATGGATGCCCTCAAACTCCTGCTTCAGCACATCGTTTACCATACGATGTTGTTTCACTATTGGCATGCCCTTAAAGGCATCACTGGCGATGGTGATGGCGTAGAACGACCCGCAGCCTCCTACAGGCAGTGACAGAGCCTTAGATTCGAGTAACATACCAGAATTGCTCAAGCCCCAACGGACCTGAGACGTCTTGGACGAGCAGTTCGGACGGTTTGAAACTCTCCTGCAGTTTACCGTAGATCCTCGCCTCTCCCTCGTCCAGCTGGCGCATAGGCACATCAGGCGCATCGGAAGACTGTGACCCCGTGGCGAAGGTTCTTGTAGTTCTTGCGAAGAGGCCCGGCCGGACGAGACTGCGAGTGAGCGAGTACATCGCGAGGCTCGAGCACGATGGTGGGAAGAGAGCCCAGAATGCTTCGCCAGAATGTTTGTGAAGACTGCCGCCGGCTACACCCGGGCATTCCAGGCTCTGCTCTCCGAAATGATTCAAAGCAGTCCTCTCAGCGTTCTGCAATACCCTCGTGCTCTACCGGTCTGCAGGGCGGCCCGATGCTGTCTGTAGCATTTGCAAAGGCGCTTAGGGTCAACCCACTAGCGGCTAAGAGGGCTTTACCATGTCTAAGAAGTCTTCATAGCGCTTCGTCGGGATTGGCGACTGCGAGGTTGCATGCACAAATCACGGGCGCAGCGGCGAAAGGGCTTCGAGGAGCAGCGCAAACTTCTAGATGTTATGCTGCACTCGCGAAGCAAGCGTTTGCATCGGCAAAAGTCAAGGCACTCGAGCCGCGGTTCTTCTCTTCCAATAGCGCCAGACAAGATGCAGCCCGTGCAGGTGCTTTGGATCCTCCACTGCCCACCCTCTCACCCCCGGTGGTCGGTCGCTGGCTCTTATTCTCGTCTGCCTTGGTATTTGCTGTCATCGTCGTCGGAGGTGTCACTCGTCTCACCGAGTCCGGTCTGAGTATCACCGAATGGAAGCCTATAAGTGGAATCCTACCTCCTTTGTCCCAAGGCGAATGGCAAGCAGAGTTTGATAAATACAAGGCTACCCCCGAATTCAAGATGTGCGTGTCCCTGTAACTCGTCTGCACCAGCTCATGAATATATGTGATAAAAAGGCTGAACCACTCCATCTCGCTTGAGGAATTCAAGAGCATATTCTGGATGGAATGGGGCCACCGCGTCCTCGGTCGCATTATTGGTATCACCTTCGTCGTCCCGCTAGCCTACTTCGCCCTCCGGAAGCAGCTCACGTCGTCCCTGCCGCGGCAGCTCACCGCCATGGCCGCGCTCATTGGTTTGCAAGGCCTCCTCGGCTGGTACATGGTCAAATCCGGCCTGGAAGACTCTATCATCGAGACCAACTCCATCCCTCGCGTGTCGCAGTACCGCCTGGCAGCGCATTTGGGAACAGCATTCGTCCTCTATGGAGGCATGCTTGGTACTGGCTTGGCTGCCCTATTCGATTGGAAGTACGCGACTCAGGGCGCGTGGAGCGGGCTCAAGGACGCTTCAGCCTGGCAATCTGTGCTATCGAATCCTCACGTCAAGCGCTTCTCAAGGGCATCATGGGCTTTGACGGGTCT
Organism: Heliocybe sulcata; assembly: GCA_004369045.1. Lineage (NCBI taxonomy): Eukaryota > Fungi > Basidiomycota > Agaricomycetes > Gloeophyllales > Gloeophyllaceae > Heliocybe > Heliocybe sulcata. The sequence continues at coordinate 1,522,712 of ML213504.1, read as the reverse complement.
CGTGTTCCTGACGGCTTTGTCAGGTCCGTAATTTTCTACTGTGGTTCCTGGATTGTACATGAAGCTGTTTCCTCCGCAGGTGCCTTTGTCGCAGGATTAGACGCCGGGCTTCTATACAACGAATTCCCATTGATGGGCGGTCGCCTGGCGCCACCTTCCAATGAACTGTTCGACCCCGCTTACGCCAAAGACCCCAACGGTTCTGATATATGGTGGCGCAATATCTTCGAAAACCCGACTACTGTCCAATTTGACCACCGTGTACTGGTACGTGCTCCTTGCCTAACAATAGACCATCGCAAGCTCCTGACTTCTGGCCTGTTCAAAGGCGACCACAACGTACTTCGCCACCGCAGCCTTATGGCTAGCGTCACGTCGACCAGCTTACCGCGCCGTCTTAACGCCCATGACAAAGCGCTTCGCAGCAGCAGCTTTCGGCGTCGCAAATATCCAGGTGATCCTGGGGATCTCCACCCTATTATACCTTGTACCTGTCTCACTCGCGGCATGCCATCAAGCTGGCAGTGTAGCATTATTGACGAGTATGATCCACCTGTTGGTGGCATTACGGAGACCAGGTGCAGCAGCGAGGGCTTGGAGAGATGTGTCAATGGCAGCACAGAGGCAGCGGAAGGCATCGCATTAGAATCAAACGTTTCGAGGATTGCCTGGGTCGTGGTGTATGGATACTTGTAGCCTTTAGCTGTACTCACCACTCACTTCCGTTCAGTAGTCATTGTCCAATCGGAATCTGCGAAGAAAACGCCCGACAGCACGAGACACAAGGTAGTAGTATACATTTATTCGGCCATCTGGACGTCCTCGTCTCCAGCCGCTGGTGGAGGCTGCGCTGCAGCAGCCCCCTCGCCCTCCTTCGGAATCATTGTTTTCAGGAAAGGCTCAATGATCTCGCCTTCCAGGATCCGGAATATACCGTCTGAAGGGACGTTTGTCTCATGCGAGCTTGCAGGGCCGACGATGCCTATCGATGTATTGTTGATAGTGAGCTCCTTGTCTTGCTGCAATGTTTCCCGTAAGGCATGTAGGCCGTGTCGAATGAGGTCTTCGAGGTTACCTGGTGGAAAATGGGAATGAGAAATGCGGTGAAAGATGGGAAAGCCGAGAGTACGCACAGTCCATGAAGGTCTCATAGTGCTTTTCAAGGTAAGTCTTCGCGCTCTGACTGCGGGCCCCGATGGACATAGCATAGTACTCGTATGAATTACCAGACGGTGAGAATTCATAGAGGTGAGACCCTAGCTGGTCCTGGCCAATGACGAGGAAGCCGACCCCGTACGGACGCCGGCCGTATTCTTGTGTATTCCACTGCGCCTCTGTAGTATTGAGCGTCAGCTCTATCACCTTCCAGCTCACGGACAGAGACACAGACTGTCAGCAATTGCAGACACTATGCGGTTGACAGGTACGGGTCGGTTAAACACCATTCGTTCAGACATGGCCTGCTGCCGCATGAAGTTGCTGTGAAAATAGACAAACAGAATGAATGCAGAGAAGCCACGGTGGAAAGATGAAACGCACCTAAGTACACGCGCGTCCGACGTAAGCCCAGCGATCGCAATCCCGACGTGATCGTCTATTCGAAACATCTTCTGCTGGTACGATGCCAACTCTCCAGTCGAACGCTGGCAAGTACGGCAGTGTAAGTGTGCACTTAAATCTCTTGAAGTGTTCAAATATGCGAACCTTCAGAGCCAACAGAATAGAATGCGTCTTGGATCGCAAGCCCACAGCAGCCGATCCCTGCTTCACGGCTTCCAGTGCATATTCCACTTGATGAAGCCGTCCCTGGGGCGAGAAAACGGTGTTGTCTGAATCGTAGGTGTTGCGGAACTGCGAAAATGCTTCAGAAACGCGAAAACATAGACACCGCCGTAGGGGAGCATACCATGGTAGACGCGTAAGTTATGAGGTGACGCGTCTTTCAAGTGCAGCAGATGCCCGGATGCTTTAGTCCCGATTTGGTAAGTGTAGTAGTTCGTCGGGAACTTCGCAAAGGACGCGAAGGCAGATCGCCGCCTACGTGACGGTCTGCAAAAAATTACAGGACAAGGAATAATACAGGTACGCTATGCAAGGGATGTTTATGCTACATCTATCGTCCGCCCTTCTTCTCGACCTTCCACTCCTTAAAGATGCCGTCCAGGCTCTTGTAGAGGAGGTGAGACGGCAAGCATCGTATGATCTCGCCCACTCGTTCCTCAGCTTCTCCTTTACCCTTGTCGCCAACAGCTTTCTTCGCATATTCAACGGCCATCCTAAATATTGCCAGAACGGCGAGAGACACGTGCGTCTGCTGTGCACCATGAGGCGAGCCAGGCGACAGAGCAGCAAGGAGGGGACCAGAGATGCTCTGGGTCGATATCGAAGACGACGAGGCAGAGAAAGGTGTGGCCCGCTCGCCTCTGACGAGTCTCAGAAGGATCTCCATGATGTTGTCGGTTTCGGTCATATGCGTGCGCAGGAAACGCTGTCGCTCAATGGGCTGGCCTACTGGAGAGTTGGCCGCCCAACCTTCCAGCACTGTCCAGATGGTCGGGGCCTAGAAAAACGGTCAGGATTTGACACACCAATCTACGGATGGCTGCTTACTGGATCAGGATCGGCCACCTCAATCCTTCTTTCCCAGCCATCTGCAGCATCACCAGCCACCCAAAACATCCTACCAAACATGCTTTTCAGCCACTCCTGTACGTCGCCTGACTTGACCCATTTTGGTTCTGACAGCGGTCGCTCAGTCTCAAGATACATGGTCATCATCGTCTTGGCGGGCAGCATGAGCTTTGCAAACGGAGGTAAACTAGGGTCCGAGCCTGTCGCGTCGCCCAGAGAGGGCAGAGGCGAGTACGAACGCGTGGATTCAGACAAGCCCTCGATCTGGAATGCATCCACATTAGCACCGACGAAGAAGATTGTAAGCCACAAAACCTACAAGGATTCCCTTTAAATCGTCTGGTCCCTCGCGCTCCATGCGTAGGGAGATTTCTATGCGGGCCTCCGCTCTGTAGATTTTGAGCTTATCGACAATCTCAGCGTCGATGACCAGCCGTCGACTGCCGGCAGCATAAGAGATAGATAAGCGGTTTGCAGAGGGCATCTTCGGGCCCTTGGTCTCCTGAGGGGCTTCAATTGGCCCAAGGTCGGCAAGCGTCAGGGTGGCAGAAGACGTTGACGCCTCAGGAGTGAAGTCCGGCTGAGTTTGAGCCTCAAGCTGAGTCTGCTCGTCATTGCCTGGCGTCTCCTGGTGCTGCTCATAGGAAGTATCGTCATCGATTGTGCGTTCACCATCCATCTCCGCATCGCCAGTATCCAGTGGTTGCGTTTCTTGATAGAACTCAGGAGATGTAGATGCAAAAGAAGCTCCGGGCTGCAGAGGTCTGCCATTGGTCTCAAGATTTCCCGAGGCATCGTGAGCAGCCTCGCTGACTTGCGGCTCTGTCCCGACGTCCAACTTCTCAGCCTGCGCCCCGTCGGCCGTCGGGGTCTCCTCTTCAGGCATGAGAACAGATCGTCCAGGCTCTGTCCTATCACCCTCGATGACCATCGATTCCGAAGCTGCCTTTGAATCAGAGGGCGCATCGAAATTCTTGAGATTCTGGGACGTAGATGCATCCGCAACAGAAGGCTTAGTATGCTCATGATGACCATTCTGCGTTGGCAGCTCCGCTAGAGCACCCGCCTCGGTATTGTCACCGTGTCCTCCCTCATTGTCCATTGGAACATCGTGAGCCCGTTCCATGTCATGATTCTCCCCTTCAGGGACATATTTATGGTCACCTTTGACGAAAAGAGGAATCAAGTCAGTTCTACGAACTACCGTAGAGCCGCAGTTTGCCCTCTCCCACTTCAGAAGGGAGACGGGCGTACAATTTGCACGCTCACGAATACGAGAACAAGGCTCACCATCTTCCGTGTTCTGGGCCCAGATGTCCTCTGCATTGCCTTCTTCTTGACCGTGCATCTGCGCACCCTCTGCTTCGTCCTCGCCGATGGCTGCCATGAGCCAGTCGCCTTCGCTAGCAGTCTCTGTGACACTCGGAGCGACGCTGCCACGCCCATCCATCTCGGCAGTCGCAGACACACTGGCAGAATCGATGTCATTCACATCCGAGCTCATCAAAGGAGGCGGAGGACGCGCACGCTCCTCCTCAAAATCACCATCGTCATCCTCTAACTTTTTTCTTTTGCCCTTTCTCGTGTCGGGAGCAGCAGCAGAAGCTCCAGCAAGAAATGAGGCAGTAAGCGGGATCGGATGAGAATCATCAGGAGAAACAGGAGTATGGAAATAGATCCTGAGACGAGAAGGGGGAGACGGCTCGGCCGCAGAAGAAGCCAATGATTTCGAAGGCCCCGGCGGGATAAGAGGCTTTATGTCCAGGCCACTGGCAGCGTCTGAGCTGCCCGAGCCCGCATCAGGCTTCGGAGCGCTGTCAGACGCGTCCTGAGAGATCATATTTGTCTCGCCCACTTCCGATTTAACAGAGACGTTAGATGTTTCAGCAATTTCAGGAGGTCTGGATGATTCAGTCTTCGAGGGTATCGTGCCCCAAGTCCAACCCAGCTCCTTGATTTCCAGGCCCGCGATCTTGAAATCGGTGAGGGTACGCCTATTCTCCTCTTTCTTACCGGCTGAACTAACGCTCGAGACAAGGGTAGGCTCTCGAGAACCGAAATCGTGCCTTGCACCTCGATTTGAGTGTGTAAAATGCCCCTGCCCACGTCCGCGGAAGCTAGAGTTGTTGGAACCGTTTTGCTGTTGCGAGGGGTGATGGTGTGAATGTCCACTATTGAACGACCCACCTCTACGGTTATGAAAGTCCTTATTACCGTAAAAGCCACCTCTGGAGGCATGGTTTTTGAGCTGCTGGCCACCACCGCCTGCGGCACCACGGTTGCCAGCTCCATACATACTCCCACCACCTCGTCCACCACGGTTACCCATGTTTCCGCCCCTGCTGCCTCCCATGAATCCACTCTTACCTCCTCGCAGAGGACCACCGCGAACATTGGGGCCGCCACCCCGTCCCATTTGGTTACCCGGTCCTCCGCCACGACCTACGCCGCCGTGGCCATACATCCCTTGCTGCTGTTGTGCCATTGGGGGAGGCGGTGGTGCTTGGAATTGAGGTTGAGGAGGGACAGGCCCGCGTTGATTGGGCCCGTCGAACCGTGGGCGCTTGGCAGGAGGCAGATGTTGAGGGGATCCATGGTGAATATTTGGACGGGGTCCCTGCATCTGAGGCTGCTGTTGAGGAAAATACGGTTGTGGGGCCGGTGCTTGTGGCTGATACAGAGGTGGCTGGGGTGCCGGACCTGCTTGGGGCACATATGGTTGCTGGAAAGCGCCTGCATGGGGTTGATAGGGATTGTATGCAGGCTGAGCAGGCGGTGCCGGCGGAGGTTGAGCAACGGGCGGTGGCGGTTGAGGAAAGTGCTGTTGATGCTGCTGCTGGCGTTGTTGCTGCTGCCAGTGGAGATTTTGCTGGCCGCCATAGCCATAGTTAGCGTACAGTGCGGATTGCTGAGCCGCCTGAGCGGGCTGTGAAGGAGTCCATTGTTGATTGTACGCGCCAACGGTTGGAGGTTGTGGATGCTGGGCCGCCGCCGCTGCCGCCCAGTATGCAGAATAATCGGGCTGACCTGGCGCCGCCGGAGGAGGACCTGGAGGAAGAGGGGGCTGCTGCGTTGGATAAGATGGCGTCGGAACAAAGGGATTTTTGTTCATTGTCCAGTACAGCGTCTCTGCTGGATAAAGCAAACTAGGGAGCGCGGCAAGAGTGTCTGCAGCAACGACCAGTGAAAGGGGGCTCGGAGTCACCGTCACGTGTATTCCCAAACGTGATGTGGCTGTCACAGCACAAAATCCTGGGATAATGTCCCTAGTTAGTCGTTTTCGTGTTTGCTGCGGCAAATATTCTTGCTCTGACACAGCTGGGTCGCAGCAAGAATATGGACGGACCCACGCCGTTCACTGAGGAAGAACAGCGGAAGTACATCGCTCTGGTTTGCTGTTCCACTGTCATTAGTTTAGTTCGGTCCTCCGGAGGGCAGCCGGGAAGCAAACCGGACCGAGCTCGGCCTGTTGGGTGGAAGACAACGAAGACGGCGAAGGATTTCTTGGCTGGTGTGGCCAGAATTACAGGTTTTGCTGATGAGTGGTAGGGTTATAGAACGCTCGATCGCCGCGCGTAATCCTAAGTGTGTATATAATCCGGATAATATATCTCTGGTTCATTACAGATCGTGACGGATCGTGTCCATAAATATGGTATGGTATGAGGTACGGTGGTAGTTTACACTGCGTGCAAACGAAAGTAGTGGGGGTGGTAGTTTTACAAATGACACCATGATCGTCCATGGCGCAATGACGGTGACGAGACAATCTAATCTTACAGAGAAGACGAACACACGCCAAGAAAGGAGAGGTCGGCAAAGGATGTTCAGCTGATGGTCATGGTCGGCTGCCAGACGCCAACGGATACTTCTTCTAGCTGGTGCAGCACTACTCGATCATAGGACAGAGGCATATGCTGCGACTGTTGAGTAGCATGGGTCAGCATACATCATATGGGAGTAGGGAAAAATGACACGTACCTGCAGATAGTGCATACAGGCTCTGGCAACTCGCCTTGCAAGAGCTTGCATATCAATGTGGCCTCCATATCCTTGCATCGGGATCTCGTAGGTCATGGAGCTGTACCCAGACCACTGCATAAAAACACTAATAAGTAATGATCCAACCGAATAGGTAGCGCCATCCTTACAGTAACTCTCATGTATATCTTTTGCCTGGCATCGACGTTCAGGTCATAGAACGTGTACGAATCATTGCCAGAGAGCCGGACGTTCTGTAGACACTCCCCGAGAGAGACACCTGCGCGGAAGGCGCCCTTTCGCTTGAACTTGACGATTTTTGTGCCCCCGCGGCGAAAGGCGTCGCCCATGGGCATGCGAGGGAAGTAGCTGCTAGAAGTAGAGTTTCGTCGAAGCGTCATGCGCGACGGTGTTCGTGAAAGAGGGTAGGCCGTAGAGGCCGGGGTGCCATAGGAATAATTGTAGCTCGTGAGGCCCATATCGTCGTAAGCTAAAGATCAAGTAATGTATATTGATTAGAGTAGTTCATATAAAATGACTTGGCGCCTTACCGGAGGCAGGGGAGGTGTAGCGGGGAGTAGCATATCCGGCGTATGACTGAGGAGCGTAGCTCTGCAAAGCACGCTCAGCCATGGACACCGGCGGTGAATGGATGAGTACCTACATCGTACATCAAAGGTTCATCGTACACCGTGTCACCACCATATGAATAGGCAGGCGACCCATAGGAGAACGAGTGCCGAGAGCGGGCACGCGAGATGGGGCGAGACATGACTCCGTCGTACATGTGGGGAGTAGTGGGGCGACTGCCATCGTAGACGCTGTATGCCATGTTATGCGCAGGTTTCCCGAGAGTAGGAGTAGAGAAACGATGGAGGGGAGGTTAACCGGTTAGCCAAACGCTGCAGGCTGCAGCGGATTTATATGTTGACGGTCTCGAATTAGACCACATGCGGATGATGTGAGACAAGCACGGGCGGCGGGTGGTCATAGCCTCGATGTCTCTCGATGGATACACTGCTGCGGTTTGGACCTACTGTGCTTGAGTCCCAGACCACCCGTGGACTCATACGTAGTGTCCCAGAGTAGTTGCCACTACTCGATTGCAACGGTGATATCACGGAAATTTGCTGGAGGAACATAGTATAATGGCGTATTTGATAGGTTAGAAGGCACCGTAAGAGGCAGATTGGAGCCTTGCGTACGCGTCGGACTCGAGTTAACACGCCTGATGCGTTCCAGTGATAGAAACTGTGATCTTCGAGGCATATATAAGGTTTGCCATCACTATGACAGCATCGAGAATCGCCCCTACTTGTTAATGAAAAGCATAAGCACGGGGTCACCTCGAGGATTTAATAGAACGCATCCGTCTCCGGTTTGTGCGATCCCGAGGGTCGACATCGTCAAAGTCGTCAAAGACGCGTGCAAAGTCGTAGGAACAGTCCACTGCGCAAAATCCCAGATCACGCACTGAGGTAATGGCGAGATAATGTGCGGATTTCGCACGAATTGTCTCGAGATCATAACCAGGTCACGATATCTTGTAACATGTTGTGAATGACAACATTCCGCAAGCATTGTACCCAGATTGTCGCTATGTCACACTCAGATTATTTTCCGAGGTAATCTTGTCTCTCCCGCTATTAGTAGCTTGCCAGCTCCGAGCTCCTATAGAATTCTCCATTTGTGCCAGGTAATTCACGATGGATAATGCGGATAAAGGGCATTAACTGGATTGACTGGCTACTGGAGGTCCACAAGACATTTGAATACATGAAGCAAATCAGTTGCTACAACTTCAAGACACTCCGCGCTATCGCATTCCCCGCCCTGCCTCTCGCTCCCTCGTAAGCATGCCGCCGGATGGCATATGCAGCTCCCCTGAAAGTGGCTATCCAAGCCTTAGAGAATTCGTGACACGGTGAAAAGCTTAGAAGTCAGCCAAACACATCCTGTGTAGAGGTCAAGCATCGACTTACATAGAAGCAGTCTGCTATGCTGGAGAGCTGAGTGAGCGTCTCCGGTGTCGCTAGGAAGGTACAGCTCGATTGTGGATGGCGGTGGACATGAAGCTTCTTCCTCAGACCTAAGCAGAAACACATTAATTTGTCAGCAATTGGGTCGACAACTGAGAATCAATAAAGATACATACATTTCACTGCTCGTGATCGCCTGACAGTGTCTGCTGAAACGTTACGCTGCAGTCGATAAGAACAGCAGCTGATTATCACATAGTTAGCCTAGCTACGGGAGCGCCAACATGAAGCTGAGAGACTTACCTCCGACTCCATTCCTGAAGAACTATCGCTATCTTCTTTGCAAAGGACCCTTGTGATGAGAATAAGTGTGATATGGCAATATTATCGGACGGTCAACCTACTAATCGAGGGATGCAACAAGCTACATAGCCAGGCTTCTGGTGCCTCCACTCGACCTCCCCTCTCCCCTTGGCCTCAAACCTGCTCCCTCGTCTGTCGGGTGCCTTGCTCTATCCAGTGAACACTTGCAGTCCACATTCCATACCTGATTCAGTGGCCACATAAAAGAGCAATTGAGTGACTATATGCACTAGAATTCGTGCAGTGTACTATACCTTTGGGAAAGCGGCATCTGCAAGCTCGCCATCTATTGTCTGATAGTAGAACCTACTCCCTTACTCCGTCAGAAAACCCGAGCTAATTTCTACGGATGGCGACAGCCAGGCCAAAGTGCACGCACGAGATGCAGGGGGCTACAGCAGGGCCGTCGGTCAAGGTAGGTGGAGGAGGTCAAGCAGCAAAGACACGTCGACTCGCATCCGACGCGCGTACGCGTACGCCATTACTTTTCGCAAGATCCCGGCAAGTGCATGAGCTCACGCGTCGGACTTATACAGAATAATGGACCGGGGATGTGATATAATGTGTAGATTATGTTGGTGTAACTAGCAGATTAGAGCGATATTACCCTGATAGTGAGATCTGAACGTAACGTTGTGACAATCTGCGCGAAATGCGAAGATCCTCACGACATTACCTCGGTGCGTGACTTAGCATTTTGCGCAGTGGTCCCGAAGAGTGTGGGAACTCGTGATGTTACGGGCGAACCCGGCACGTGCCTCGACTTGACCATACACTTGACGCCTCCTGGTGTGACCTTCATCCTCCTTCTTGCTTTTGAATGGGAACTATCCGTGCTCTCTCAATCTGCAAAATGGATTATTGCTCATCCTGTTGGGTTCTCTGGAAGCAGACAACCGGCGATCCATGACGCGAGACTTTGAGGCTGGTGCTTTCTAAGTCGGACGGGTGCCTCTGCGAGGCTCGAAGATCCATGAAGGTCGTGTCAAAGACAGACTCCTGGCAGCCTGTGCATCTAGAACGTTGTTCACTGATAATGAGGTACTTAACAGAATACCTTCTGTTGATATTGACGAGAGTGAATCGTCTCCTGACCCTTTCTCCGAGCTAGTTCCACCTCGTTGGAGTCAGCGCCCTCAAGGGATAGGTGTAAGTTACGTACCGTCCTGGCTAGTAAGTGTCCCTGCCCGGAAGTCGCAGCAGGCAGATGCGGATACGTGTCAATTGGGAACATGGAGCCGTATCATTTATGTGAAATTTGGTTTCAAGCGCAGCCTTATCCTGAAAGGTTTCAGCAAAAATAGGCCCGTATCACCAGAGAGACCTCAGAGCATAACAGCTGCAGGCGACGAGAAGGCTCTGGGCATCTGTCAAGCCTTTTATCTTCCACGGCCTGTATACATGGCTGTCGCGACCTTGTCGTCATTTCACCAGGCTCCCCAGCTTATCCCGAGGTTTCATCAGTCGTCTTCATTTCCGAGGACGATACATGAAAGCATGCGTCTCGGGCGTGCAGGCGCAGCAGCAGGCGACGAGTTGCGCAGTACAACATGGACCTATCTGATGATGCGTCAAGACTCGGCTGTTGAGCACTAGTATAGGAGGTTCTCCTGGCATGTCATCTGCTTCTCAGCGCTGCGACTGCATCCACCAGAGTCTGGCTCTCGCAACTACCACTGAGACGTCATTCCTACCTGCGTACGGTCTGTCTTGGGCAACAATACATCATACTTCAGCGCTTCGGGAAAGTTTTCTGATTACGGATACCGCTGACGAGGAGCGCACCTCGCCGACTGTCGCCGTTGAAAGGCCAGTAAACCCCACGTAGTGTCTCCTGACCTCCTCTTGTATGCCATTTGGCCCTCAGATCTCAACCATCGTCCACATCCAGAGGAGGAAGATCTCGTCTGTTCTCGATCTCGCTACCAGAGGATCATTACGAGGGCAGGTAATAGGTATTGGCTCTTCCCTTCCGTTGCTACTTCGAAAGGTCGGGTTCTGTTCGCAGCTCCCTACAAATACAGGATCCTCGTTTATGTCCGTTCTACGTGATGGATTTTCTTGACTGATGAGTGCACAGTGGTCTCCCGTCAATCGTCGCCTTACTTCAGCACAACTGGTTTTCTCCAGCAATATTGATAAACCGGCTATTACCAGAGACACGTATCCGCGGCATTCTTGCAGCTGTTTCGTTAGCGAGGATCGTGTTATTCGCAATGGTACCGCCGAGATTACATTATTCCTGATCATATGATTAACGACTAAGTCCCTGGTCCGGTTCCGAGCCTCTCGAGATCTTCGCCGAGGCACACGACCCATGACCCAACAATCAGCGAATATCGGCAAGACGAGATCACACCAAGTCCCGCATTTGCATATGCATGCATACAGTCTGGGTCGGGCACATAGCTAGCTGGTTTGACGACGAACTCAATGCTATGGAAAACGGATCCTGAAAAGAAAATACGGCTTCGGACCGGCACCCTCGATAAGGAAACATGACGTTCTAGTCTTCGCAGGCTGACCGGGATTGGTCCTGATGCGCCTCGACGGTGGTTGACTGCTCTCTATATCTACCACTTCCAGGCTCGCCTGCGCTCTCTGCCCCGCGTTTCTAACTTATTTGTTTTCCAAATCCCCCACCCCCGCACGATATGGCAAACACCTCCGCAATATACGACTCATTTCCCGAGTCGTCGCAGCGCATTCTCGATGATATCGAAAATCAGTTCGGAATGGATGAGAAGGACTTGCATACGTTGACGATGCAGTTTCTAAGGGAGTTTAGTGTGGGATTGGCGGCGTATAACCATCCGATGGCAATGATGTTCGTTTTCGCGTTTACATCTGCGCGTGTTGTTTCTCACTTCGGAACCAAGTCCGTCCTTCGTTACCGGTGTCCCAGACGGCACAGAAACTGGGTGAGTCTCAGCTTGCCTCATACACCAGCGCTTGCTGACTTGCCACGTAGCACATTCCTCGCGCTCGATCTTGGCGGAACAAATCTGTAAGCATTCCACGTCTCCGAGTTTCTCACCCGGATCGCGCTTATTCATGCATGACTAGACGTGTCTGCGAGGTCGAACTTCATGGGAACAACACCTTCACACTCCGTCAGCAGAAGTACAAAGTATCCGAAGCGCTAAAGACCGGAGAGGCTACGGTGCTCTTTGACTACTTGGCTGACTCCGTCGACGCTTTCCTTACCGATCATGCTTCCTCTGCCACTCCGCAAGGCGATGCCGACCTGATTCCGCTTGGCCTGACCTTCTCCTTCCCTGTGGAGCAGACCGGTCTCGCTGAGGGCAAGATCTTGACATGGACGAAAGGCTTTAATGCGAAGAACTCGATCGGCAAGGATGTGGTCAAGTTGTTACAGGACGCCTTTGACCGGAAACACCTGCATGTCAAATGTGTCGCCCTTATTAACGATGTTAGCGGCTTTTCATGCTCTCGATCTTTCCTGGGGTGACCTTGCTTATAGACAGTAGGCGCACTGCTCTCGCGCTCGTATACAGCTGGCGCGTCCTTGCTGGGTACGTGCTACTTCCCTTGTCGGTTTGACGGGGAACCTGACTTTGTATAGGTGCTATTTTCGGCACGGGAACCAACGGCGCCTACCTGGAAGATGTTGCCAAGATCACTAAGCTCGGGAATTCCCCGGCGGTTGCCAAAGGCGGAAAGATGATCGTCAACACAGAGTGGGGTGCATTCGACAACGCTGTACGTACTGATCTTCGCTATCCAAAAGGATCTAATCTTATCAGCATCCAGCGGGTGGTCCTGCCCAGTACTCCTTTCGACAAGAAGTTGGATCGTGAATCTATCAACCCTGGTTTCCAGGCCTTTGAGAAGTTCATCTCGGGGATGTACCTCGGGGAAATCACGCGGAATCTTCTCCTTGCCCTCATCGATGCTACGCCTAAGCCTATCTTGTTCGGAGGCAAGAGTACGACAGCGCTCAACACCCATTATGGACTCGACACCGCGGTGATGAGCGAGGTCGAGGAGGCATGGGAAGATATCCCGGAGACCCCATGGGACGAGCAGCAAGGCGAGTCGGTGTTGGAGAGCACGAGCCCCGAAGCCCATGCTATTGTGAATGGAAAGGCGGTTCCCCCTGCGCCGAAGGTGACGCTGAAGTTCGACCCCGAGGCCGCACAGCATCAGATGAAGAGCCCGTCTTCGCTACCTGCCTCGTACTCGCCTCGTCAAATTGCTGCTCTGGAGCGGATACGAGCCGTGCTAGTCAAGCAGCTGGGTTTCGCTTCGCCTCAGGACGTGTCCCTGAGGGATGCGGCGATTGTGCGGTGGGCGTGCTCGTTGGTGGCGGAGAGGGCTGCGAAACTGAGTGGTGTTGCCGTGGCTGCTGTGCTCGTGCAGACCGGGCAAGCGCGGTTGGATGGTACGGTCCCCGAGGATGCGGAGAAGACGAGAATTGGCGTAGGTGTGGATGGAAGGTGGGTTGACCATGCTACGAAGCGGCGGGCGGCATGCTGAATGATTGTACTCTAGTCTTATCCAGTTCTACCCGAGATTCCAGATTCGGGTACGGGATGCCCTGCGTAGTCTTGTCGGAGCGCAGGTTGAGAAGATTGTGGAGATTGGTATGGCCAAGGATGGAAGTGGCGTTGGAGGTAAGCGCACCTTGATCTGGGTGGGACGTGGACACTGACCGCTCAACGCGCTGTTGTAGCTGCCCTCTGTGCTTTGCAAGCCGTAAAGCAGCATCCGGAGGCCCTCATCCAAGGTTGAACTAGCAAGAAGTAAAATTAAGTTGTACAAGCAAGCGTGTAAGCTGGCTGAATGGTGTCTGTATCGTTGGTCATTTCTATCCTTCTCGGTGTCTCGATCGTAGCAAATGAATAAACGTAGCATTTCTCGGACTCTGAGCATAGAGGATTCAACTTCTTAGGGGTCGCGGATAGAGTTCGAGATACAATAATAATGTTTGTATTGTAATCTACCTACCAATCAAGGGTTTCAGATATTGCCCACCGGTGTGATCACTGCCGCTGTGGCTCGTTTTCCGTCGTCTCTTTCCTGGGCTGTTGGTGTGATGACGGCGGTGATTGTGTCAGGCGGTTGTCCTGGACTTGGAGGGTTTTTGAAGTGAACAGCTGCGCATGCACAGGATATTCGAGCGGCCGGGCACGGTCTCCACGACAGCTCCCTCATAATCGGACATCCATTCCCTCGTTTATCATCCCCGTTCCTTCCCTCCCTGCCTTCCTTTGGCACAGATTTTATCTTCTCCGCGGATAATAGATGGATAGATGGCCTAATATGTGTCTTTCTGCGTGGTATGGACTGCAGAGAAAGGACTAGAATTGATTGCATGTGTACCCCCCACCAAAGATGCGCCGCATGCTCCTCGCCGTCCCCTCCTACAGGATACGCCTACAGCTTGCAGCTGAGTGATAGATGTGAATGCTGCATCAAAGCTCTGATGGGGAGCAGCCCATGGTGTCCCTGCGCTTCCTGCTTTCTTCAGTCCAGATGGACTCCGGCATTGCAGGACCAAAGCCAATGTGGTTGCCTTCCGCCATAAGGAGGTACGTTGAGCTGGGCTAGACTGTGGAAACCCGACCGTCCCATCTTCATGACGTCCGATCATTGTCTGACCGCCCAGCCGTGGAAAAGAGGGTAGTCGCTAGCAATGCCATCACTTCTTCCAACGGTTCCTCAAATCATAGTGCAGCATGCCGCGCTTCCGGGCTTTCTGCCCGTCGAGTTCCGATTTCCTCTTCAGTAACCTCTGAGCCAGCGGTTCCGCGCGCTCAGGCCGCGGCGGGGGTTCAGGCATATGCAAGACGTTCGGCTCCTCTGCTAGAACCTGCGCGACGACGTAGTCGCCGTCGTGGCTGACAGACACAAGGAGCTTGCCGATAGCCTTGGCGTCCATGTCGTTCTCGGGGTGGTACAGGAGGCGGGGCGGGCCGTTCCCCCAGTCGCCCTGCGGCTCGTAGGTGAGCTCTTTCCACGTTGGACGGACGACGCTGTTCATGGCTTTGAACGCGGCTTCTTTCACCGCCCATCTGTGACTCCCGTGTCCAGTGCAGCTCGCACGGCGGAGGTAGAGAAGACGCACCTGACGCACATGTACCTTATCCGCCTGTGCCACTTCGAGTCCTTCGTGAGCCACTCCTCGGGCTGCAGCGGGTCGTTCAGATTCTCGAGCCGCTCGCCCTCGCTCGGCTCGCCGCTGACGAAGGCCTCCTGCGTCAGGCGCTGGAAATTTTCCGTCTCGCGGTGGCTGAGGATGCGGTACGCGAGGGTCCGCTCGCCCCTGCGTATGACGACGCTTGCGATCCTTGACATTTTGACGATGTCGACGCCGATGCCGAGGATGCCCATCACGCCACAGAGGAGGCGCAGGTCAGGGAGCGACCGACGCGGGCGTGCTGTGACGGACACGCGCTTGGGAGTGTGACAGGCACCGCCACCAGTGTTCTTCGATCGGAGATCCTCACTGCACCCGGACGATTGTATCATCGCCCATGACGTCACCAGTTGAGCCACTTTAAATGCCTCCCGCGCCGTAGAGGAGACTCCAGCTGCTGTAATACCCTGCCCCACGCGATACCCTCTCACTACTTCTTGACCTCTATCAACGGAATTTACGAAATATGCCGGACCCACAAGTGAAGCAGATCGAGAAGGCGATCGAGCAGGAGGAGAAGACGGATCAGAAGAATTTGAACCATGCTATCAGTGATTTGAAGAACGCGTCGAAGGCTGCTGCCAAGTCTCACACCGTACTGATCTCCTCCTATATACCTGTAGAGGGAATTTTAACCGAGTGAGTTTGTAGGATACGGACAAAGCGCACCATCAACTGGATAAGGCACTTCGCAAAGAGCACGACGCCGCCAAGGCGCTCAATAACGCTGCGCACAACCATGAGCGAATCGAGACGGACGTCGATCAGGCGCGGGAGCGGTTGAACGTACGGCCTCTACTTATTTATATTGCCTGCTCGCGAAGCATGCTCACGACGGTGCAGATCAAGAAGCAGAATGAGGCGACCATGGGCCAGAGCAAAGAGCGCAAGCAGACATTGCTCGACGAGGTCCGCACTCGGAGAGATCAGAACCACGTACGCCCCATCTTCATCGTCCTGAAGTGGCGCTGGCCTCTGACACGCAATTTACAGGAGGAACGCGAGTCCCGGATGGTTGAGCTGCACACTCATAGCCCGACGGCGGGGTCGCGGGCGGGGACGTTCAATTCGGAGAACGGCGCGCCGATGGCTCGGACCGCGTCTCCTGGGAGCATGACGGCGCCTGGGCATACGCAGGCTTCGCCGACTGCTCCTGTAGAGACTGCGTGATCGTCATGGAGGAGGAGACATTCGTTTTATTGATGCTTGAATAGTTTGTATTGTCGACTCTGTCTATCTGTGTCTATCTGTTGTATTTTTCCATGTATCTTTACCGCGCTATACGCTACGATATGGCCCATAAATTGTAATCCTCGGATAGAGCATCTGAGCAGTGTCTGATGCGCGTGCGTGAGGCCAGTATGAAATGGTTATTCTACACGGGTGGAATGGAATACAATCAAGAACGCAGGATATATAATCGTGAATTACAAGGCCGTTACAATCGTACACTGACAATCATACATGCCAATCTCATCCCGCCGCGCACGTCACTTCTTCCATTACATTATTACGCAGTTTCAACCGGGGCAGTGGGACCACTCTGAGTAGCTGCGGCGGTGGGGCCACCCTCTGCAGCTGATGGTCCCGTCATGGACGCTGGCGAGGTCGTCATAGAACCTGCTCCCGCACCTGCGGCGCCGTGCGTGTGCAGTTGCGCGATGCGAGCCTCGCGTGCTTGCTGTAGAACGAATGCGATCAGATGTGCATTCTACGAAGATACCCAGCGGGCAAGTCAGACGCACGTCATTCTGATCCTTCTTCTGCTGCAGCTCATTAACTAGCGTCTGCTGCCTGCGAACGTCCTCCTCGAGCTTCGCCTCGCGCTGGTGCTTAATCTGTGTCGCATGCAAATATCGATCAAACATCATGAAACTTAAAGAAGCGGGGAGTCTCACATCAATAGTCTTCTGCGTCTGCTGCACATCTGTAAGCGCCTTCTCGTGGTTCGCCTTCGCCTTATTGATAGCTTTCGCAGAGTCGTGCTCCTTGCGGGTGACCTTGTCCAGCGCGTGCTGCGCCTTGTCGGCCATCTACATCGCGAACATCAGTACTCCGAGAATGGGTGGGCAGGTAGCGGAGAGATGTGGCACCTTGTGAGCCTTGCTCTCCGCCTTCTCGCCCGCCTTCAAGTCCTTGATAGCATGCTTGAGACTCTTCTCGTCCTGCTTCTCCTCGTTTGCGATGATCTTCTCGATGGTCTTGACTTGCGGATCAGTAGACATTGTTTGACGCTCGTTATTTGATAATTATTAGTATTAGGCAGGAGTCGTATGAGAGCGATAACCAAGTATAGATCTGGGGTGCGCGCCAAGTGTGATTATATGGGTGCGGTAGGGGACCGACGTCATAGCTGTCAGTGGATGGAGTACTGGCACCGATGCGGAAGGTTGTTTGACATAGAAGGGACCGTCTCCAAGGTGCTGCGCTGACATGAGGCAGGATAAGTGCAGAATGATATGTCGCGCTCAGGATATGCTTTAGACATGCTAAGCGAGCCGCCGCATCAACGCAGCTCGACACTTCAGGGTTTTCCGAGCCCGCGGGACCGAGCAAATTATGGAAAGAGTCTTTCTCCGCTGTGGGGCGGGAAGGTTGCTCGTACCTTAGCTGTACCCGGGTATTGGACTTCGGTGGACCAGACGGTGGACCTGGAGAGGGCTGTGGCGTTGCAACTTTGTTAGGTTGTTTGACATCCTCTCAATCTGATGATACAGATGAACATGGACGGATGCACTTGTTGGTCGCCGCGCTGGCGGCCAACGCACAATTCTCGCAATGGCGACACATCTCCGGTGTCGAGAGTATTCTGACACACCGGGTCGGCTGCCCGCACGCCAAGAGCCCGATGGTCCCCGCTGGACCTTGGCGGACCGCCCGGTCATCCAAGCTCCTGTCAAAGCGAGTACGATCGGTAAGGGAAAACAGAGTCCGTGCCGTCGATATGAGAGGCCCCTTATAGTTTATGTCTAATAACGGTTGCTGCTTTCTACCACACTCACCACAGTACTCTGCGCAGTGTCTTCTGCCGGCGTTTCGTACTCGGGTCCTGTACTCGCATACCGCCTCTCCACGTGAAGAGAAGCGATCCTGTACCGTCACCGTTAATCAAGAACCGTTAATTTGGTGCGGCTGCGTGATACAATGAAGGGAGACCGCCGGGAGCCTCCTCCCCCCCTGCACCATCATAACTCGTCCTTTTTCAACACCGACGACGACCAGTACAACCTCCCCTCCCCGCCGTACCGTCGCGAGCCCTCCTCGCCCAACGTTGTCGTTCAGGACGCCCCCCAGACGGTCCCCGCGTACAGATTCAGCCCTGACGGAAGCGGAGGCATGGACGCGAAGGAGCACTCGGAAGTCGCCGAGTCCAGCTCGCATGTGAAGACACCGCCGGAAGGAGCTGAGCAGTCCGCGTCTGCACCGCCATCCGAGAAGAGCAAGGCTGAACGTAAACTCTCGGTGCATTACCTCGATGCTGACCTTGGCATACGTGACCATGACGGCCGCGCCCCGAGTTATCGAAGTACCGTCCCCAGGTTCGACACTGATGAGACTATGGGCCACAGCAGAGCACCTTCACGAGCGGAGACGGAGGACGAATACGAGGACGAGGATAATTACGACTGGAGCGCGGAGGAAGACTTGGTCGACGAAGAGGCCAAGTTTGAAGCGAAAATGGGAACGAGGAAAATAAGGAAGGGCTGGGGACCCAAAAGGTGTGTAGTCCGCGCGTATTAGTATCCTTTTAAGAAGCGGTGCAGCTATCAGCTTCGCCCTTCCTCTTCATAACCGAGCAGAGTACCGCCACCGGGGTCTGGTCGTGCGCAGTTGACTTCAGCGCTAACCTACATCTCATGACAGAATATTCACACTCTTATTCTCGACACTCCTTGGTTCAGTCTTCCTCGCAGCACTCTTGGTCACACCGCCCATCCTCCTCATCTTCTTCTGGTATAAACCCCATCCAACCAGCGAGCGTCTATATATCCTCCAGAACGTCTCCGCATGGCTCTTCTGGGCCGCCTCGAACCTGTTGGTCTCTTGGTTCCTGGGTTTTATCGTGGACTTGGTCCCGAGTGTTCTTACGCTCGCTATCTCGATTGCATGGGGACATGTATCAGAGACGATCAAGAGCAACCTCGAGCTGTACGACAGTGTGAAGGACACGATTAAGCCGCTGTTCTATGCGGCCAGTGGGTGGGCGAGTTGGGTCATCCTGTTCCAGGGGATCTACAAGTTGTACAATGCGGATGATGAAGGTGCGAGCCGGGCATCCTACACTCCTAGGGTGCGTATATGCGTCGTTTAACCCAGTCCGATGTTTGACATTGCATACCGCAGCTGTACCAAGTGATCGAGTTCCTATTCTTCTTCGCCCTCGTCATCTGCGCGCAACAAATGCTCTCGCACGCCATCGCCTTCTCGTTCCACCGCACCGCCTACCAGGAACGCATCGACTCGCTCAAAGAAGCTCTCAAGGTCATCGAGGTCCTCCGCAACTACAAGCCCAAGCGCAGCCACTTGGGCCACCGCAGCGCGCGCAGCACACCGATGCTCTCGGCGATGTTCGGGGCGGACCACTACTTTGAGCAGAGGCGCGGCGGGAACGGTGAGCGGAGGCGCGTAGGGACGCCCGAGCCGCTGCATGAGAGTCCGGCGGGGAGCGATGAGGACGAGCCGAAGGGGAAGCAGAGTGTGAGGTTTGGGTGGAAGAAGAAGAAGGATAGGGATGGCGAGGGTGATAAGAAGCAGGAGGATAAGGCGCGGCGGCAGCTGTTGAGGTATGGGAGTCCTGCGATGGCGGACTCGGAGCCTGCGACGCCGATATCGCACCCCGTGTCGGATAATGAGCGGACGAGGCATCAATACCCCCCTGTTGCGACCGCGGTGAATACTGCGCCCGAAAAGGTCACGTCCCCCGGGCTGCATATTCCGAGTCGCGTGAGCTCTGTGGGGGGACGGTCCCCAGCAGCTGAGGAGGACGCCACGGTGGTGCTGCAGGCTGCGAAGGTGCTCGGGAAGGCGGTGTTACATGACGCCAGGAATATCAAGGGGAAGGAGGAGGGTCTTGGTGCGCTGGGGTGGAATGTGAACTCGGCGCATGAAGCAAAGGTGGGGGTATTGTATACATCGAGTGCGGTCGCACGCTGACTCTAGTATCAGAGGCTGGCGCGCTCGATATACTCTACGTTCAAGGTCCCCGGTCGGCAGTACCTCGTCCCTTCCGACTTTGAGCCAGCTTTCCACCACGACGCGGAGATAGCACGGAAAGCCTTCCGGGTCTTCGACAAGGACAACAACGGCGACCTGTCTCGCGCCGAGCTCAAAACCACACTCCTGAAGGTGTACAAGGAACGCCGCCTGCTCAGTCGCAGTATGCGCGACGTGGGCATCGCGCTCAAGACGCTGGACCAGATCTTGCTGTTCTTTGCGATGGCGATATTGTTCTTCATATCGCTGAGCGTGTTCAACGTGAACGTCGAGAATAGCTTGACGAGTTTGTATTCGCTGTTTATTGGGGCGAGTTTCATATTCAAGAATGCGGCGAGTTCGGCGTTTGATGCTGTTATATTCTTGTTTGTGACACAGTGCGTTGTGGCTTTTTGTGGTTTGTGCGAAGTTTGTGCTGACGGGTGGGATAGTCCGTTTGATACGGGAGATCGGTGCTTTATTGATGGTGATGCAGATGTTTGTATCGGCGCTGGTTAAGCGACTCACGTCTGCGTCTAGATGAGAACTTTGTTGTAAAGAAGATGGGCTTGTTTGCTGTGAGTACTCTACGAATGCTGGGTATCACCGTCCATTGAGTATTTCTTACCCACCCAGACGGTCTTCACGAGAGCCGACGGCACGGAGACGTACTATTTCAACAGTCTCCTGTTCCAAAAGTTCATGTGCGTTGTTCGATTTCGCTGTCTGCCTTACATTAGCTGACGATGATGTGAAGTATTAATGCTCGCCGCAGTGGGGTAAGTTGCCCACTGGTTCACTCCACCAAATGCTGACTTTGCGCAGAAAACATTCGAGAACTTGACAATGCAGGTCGCTTGGCGCACACCACTAGAAAAGCTTGATCAGCTTGAAAAGTGCATGAACGAGTGGTTGCAAACTGAAGAGAACCGGTGGTTCGAGCCGAGTACGTCCGTGACGCTGCAGCATATCGACTACCAGAGATTCCTGGAGATTACTATTGGTATCGGTCATAATGGGTAGGTGATGCACATTCTGGTGTCCTGGGCTACGTTGATAAGTGCTTGCTTTGTAGAACCTGGCAAGTGAGTGTGTTGGACGATGGTAGGCGGTCATTGTTACTGATTAACATCGACAGGATTGGGGCATGCGCATGCAACGTAAAACTACGTTCCACGCTGCAGTGCAATTCTACTGCCGACAACTGGGCATTGTCTGCCACGCGTCGCCTATACCAATCGTATGGGCCGATGAGGACACGCAAGACTATGGGATGCTCACCCCTGGAGAGGAAGAACAACCGCCGCCGTCCCCCCTTCCCGGATCCGTCATGGAAGTCTCCGTTGAGCAGCAAGAGCAAGACGGTCAAGATATGGAGCCCGCGCTTGGGTTTAAGCCACCCCTCAAGGACCGTTCGCATCTCCGGGCTCGCAAGAGCAGAAGCAAAAAGGCTGTTCTCCGCAGTATGGGTGCCGATGGCTAGGTGCCCGCATGTTCTGGTTTGGATTCGCCGCCGGGTGGTACAGCGGTTTTCTGTTGTTTGTGCTCCTACTTACGCATTTTTACCTCACGAACCTTAACGTCTTGGAGAAACGCATCGTTTATCCTCCGCATCATCATCTAACTCCCCCGTTGTCTTGCATTTTCAGTCGCATATATCATACGAATAGAGCCCGGACGAGCAGCCTCTTGGCATAATGTAGAACGTACTGAGTTGCACATCAGTGTTAACATGTACAAATGAATTAAACGTCTGAACGTAGACAACTCTTCGGAGGAGGACGCTGGTCCCCTAATGACACTAGTCCGTCTAGGCTTTGACCCAGCGATATTTGGTGCGTATTCCACAAGATCAAATGGCCCATCCACTAGCAGCGCAAGGCTTCTGGGCAGCGTGTACGTTTCATATCCATCGAGAAAGACACTTGCAAGTCGGAACTCCATCTCATATTCGACAGTGTCGCACAGGGTCTATACTGTAGACGAGCTTTGTCCATTAGACATAGTTCATAAGCGTGAACGGAGAGTCCTGCGCGAGGGGTTTTCACTAGGACGTTGGCGGAAGGAGTCGGACATGCAGCATGCGACCAAGGTTATTCTTCTTCCGGTACATGACCACGGCGACAACTACGTAGTCCTTATGTTTATTCCTTGATTCTACCACTAGCAAGCAAGGCCTTTAGCTCAGGCTTAACACTAGCCAGAAGATCCTTGGTGGTCTTGCTTGGCTTCCATCCGAGAGCGCGCGCTCGGTCTGCTCTGCATCGCGAATTACCGGCAAGGACATATCTCTGCCACAGAAGTCAACATCTTACTCGAGAATACGGAAAAGGTACATACACCGCCCAAGTATTTCTGTCGGTCGTCATCAGTAAACGGAATGGGTTCCTCGCTCTTGCTATGTCCCAGCTCTGCTAGGGCGACGGAGATCGACTTTGCCAGGTCGTAGACCAAGTAATGGTCGCTTTCGCCGAAGTAGAATCCTTCCCGGCCATTGGGAATGGTTTGTCCCGAGACGAGCGCATCAAATAATACCATGTACAGATCGCCGACTTTGCAATTGTTATCAACTGCGACTTCAGACAAGGGTGGATTACTTACTTTCCTCGATGTGGACACAGGGCCAGATGTTCTTCCCTTGCCCGATCATCCCACCTTGCCCCCTGTTCCAGCCGCCGATGATGAGTGCTGGAACTTGGACGGATTGTGGGTTGGATATGCCCTTATCAAACAAGCTTCCTTGGGCGATGCCGTATATAGTAGAGGGGAGAACGATATGCGTCTTGACATATCCTGGGGAGACTCGACTGGTTAGAATATCTGGTGAGCAAGTTCTTGCGAAAGGGACGGCACCTTCAGCGCCAGCCTCAGACACCAGGATATCCACAGGACGGTGCGGTTGAGAAGGCTTCAAGGTTTCGATAAGGGAAATGTCCGTATCGGAGTATACCACATCTGACGCATACATGCCCTTTGCGTTGTCGACCAGGACGCCTGTCCCAGACTAGTACACATCGTGTAGGTCTATCATCTAGCGCCAGTAGGAATGAACGGATGGAACGGGACATACGGTATGAATTAAGATCGGTGCCTTGCCAGTCTCGAGAAACTTTTTCTTCTGGCCTCTTAAGATGGCTGTGGCAGCAGACACATCATCGCAATCGGCCTTACAAATCCGTGCATTAGATAGTCATATACTAGGCCCAGTGCATGACATACAGCAGTTATAACGATGTCCGCTTCAGCAGCCGAATCTTCGAGCTTGTCCAGGTCGGAATGGGAGCCTATCACAGTCTTGACGCCCAAGCTGCTCAATTGTGCAGCCTTATTCAGATCCCTGGTAAGGGCATTGATGACAAAAGTGTCTGCCTTCGGGTGCGAGAGAAGACGCTGCAAGATAGTGCCGCCGATATAACCTGTGGGACCCACGATAAGTATGCTAGCCATGGGAGCGTGCATAGTGAGGACCTACCCGTAGCACCGGTGAGAAAAATAATCGTCTTGGTAGACATCGCTATCTGGTACTTGGGCACGGATTAGCGGGTTCACAGCGAGTGTCTTCGCCCTTGGACTTATGTAGGCAAGGAGCTTTCGCTCATTAGTCATGGGATTGCGCTATCGTAAGTGCATGTGTAAGCTCATGGCAGCTATAGCACAGATTGATATTCTAGGTGCCAAGAGCGGCGAAGGAGATTGGGGCATGTTTCGTATCGTGCAAATGGCGTGCGGACCTCACGGGCATGGCACACTTGCATTGGGTCCTGTGATACAATCTTCTCGAGGGGTCGTCCAGCAAAGCTTGTACTGTTCTGCTTATATGAATAGTTCGCATATGTATCAAGAATTCAAAAGCTACAGATCGCTGTAGTGGTCAAGACATGAGAACAGAGAGAACAGAGAGCGCGTTCAGGATATTCAACAACACGGAGCGTGTGGCAGGCACAGCCACACGAAGGTCGAAACCGTCCGAATCGAAGTCAAAAGATCTTCCACTGAAGGGTCCCTCCGCGTTCGAAAGCCATCGTCCTGCAACCTTCCGTTTCCAATCTAAATGGTTCAGGTTTCTACAGCATACATCTCTGCTTCAGTAAACCGTTATTCTCAGGCCGGGAGTTCATCTGCATCGTCACTCACCGCCTTCGGATCCTCGAAATATGTAGCGCTTTGGAACACCGCTGTTCGTGTCCCAGTCAGACTATGAAGAAGAAGTACCTGAATAGGTTTGTCTCAGGATGCCACTGGTCGCGGAGTGTACCAGACCCTGCCTGGCCACGAAGGACTTGTAACCTGCACGTACTTCGCTCGGGACGATCTGCTATTAAGCGGAGATGACAGAGGTTTCATGAGATGCTGGCAGCTCAAAGACAATGAGGCAAGGTTGGAACATGTAATGTTACTATAGCTCGAAAATGACACTGCTCGTTTCAGTGGAAAGCAGCCTATAGCTTTCGGGCCCACGACAAGGGCCTGTCATGTTTGCACCACCACGATCGGACGCTTGCGACAGGATCCTCTGACGGTTCTGTAAAAATATGGACACTCGGTAAGATATCTAAGATAGGCGGTAATTCTACTCGAATCCTAAATATCTGAAATCTTCAGTCGATTCTTCCACTGGAGAATTCAAGGAAGCCCAGACGATTGATCTCCGCGGGAAATATCCCCTCTCTGTCCGACTAACGACTCTCCTCAATTCCCAAGGTACGCGTTAATACATATTTCCAGACGTTACATAATTGTATCCTCCGTATGTTGTAGCCGCCGTTCTCGCGATTGGCGGGACAGACAAAAATGTCCAAGTCTGGACGCGTTCAGATGACTCTGTGAGCGCTCCTTATGCATGTTGACCACACTCCGTATCTAATTAATCCAGTTTGTAAGGTCTGCAATCCTGTCTGGCCATGAAGACTGGGTCCGGGGCTTGGACTTCCACTCGTACGAATCCGAAGGACAATCATTGATACTGGCATCTGGTTCGCAAGACAGCACGATAAGATTGTGGAAGTTCGAGATGTATAGCCGGAACACCTCCAGAGCAACAGATTCAGCAGATGCGTCTTTGAGCGACGACCTGCTCGACGCATTCGAGAGCTCGCTTGGCACCCTTGGAGATGCCGAAGAGGGCGGACGGCAGATATCCATGAAGCGTCATATCCTGACAGTCAAATCGAGCGAGGGCAGGTAGGAAGTGCACTTCTGAGAAGGATCTAACCGGTCCTTATATTTACTACCAGCACCCAACAATTCTCCATAACCTTTGATGCCCTCCTAGTCGGCCACGAAGCAGGGATCACCTCCCTTGCCTGGCGACCCACCATCAACTCAAACTCGAACGAGGACAACCTCACTCTCCTCTCCACCTCCACAGACTCCTCCCTCATCCTCTGGTCCCCATCTACGATCATCTCTACCGCCCAAGGTGACTCTACCGCCATCTGGATCAACCGCCAGCGATTCGGCGATGTGGGCGGACAAAGGCTCGGAGGCTTTGTTGGCGGCTTATGGTCTCGAGGTGGAGCGGAGGCGTTGGCGTGGGGCTGGTCTGGCGGGTGGAGAAGATGGAGGTGTGCTGCCGAGTCCTCGAACGATGAAGAGGTATGGGCAGAGGTAGGTGCTGTGACTGGCCACAATGGACCTGTCAGAGGGATTGCGTGGAGCCCTAGTGGTGAATACCTCATCTCTACTAGGTGGGGACACCGTCCTATTCACCTGCGCGCGAGATAGTGACGACGCATGTAGTCTTGACCAGACGACGCGTATCCATGGACCCGTGCCTCTTGAAGATGGAGATACAACTCCAGTCTGGCACGAGCTCGCGAGACCGCAAGTCCACGGCTACGATCTGATAGACGTCGTCCCCCTGGATCCGTTCCGTTTCGTGAGCATCGCAGACGAGAAGGTCGTGCGCGTCTTCGAGGCACCTCAGACGTTCGTAGATGCTCTTGTTGGCTTGAAGGTGGCAAACCTGCCATCAGAGGATGAGGTATGTGTCGCACGCGTGCTCGCTTCCGACGTGGATCTGACGATGGTGTAGACGGAAAGGCCAGCCGCAGCTAGTGTGCCTCCATTGGGTCTTTCCAACAAGGCTGTAAAAGATGCAAGCATCGTCAGCACAGCCTACGACTGGAATGCGGTGCACAGGAGGCCGTTCGAGGCCGAACTCTCATCAATGACCCTGTGGCCTGAGATCGAGAAAGTCTTTGGCCACGGTTACGAGGTACCTGCCCCAGCAAATACTCGGAAACACTGTGTAATGCTGAACGCTCGTACAGTCGATATCTCTCGCAGCATCGACCAACAAGAAGCTGATCGCGACAGCCTGCAAATCAACGACCGCCGAGCACGCCGTCGTCCGAGTGTTCGACACGCAGCAATGGCAGCCGGTTGGACAGCCTTTGGGAGGCCATTCACTGACCGTCACTCGGATAGCGTTCAGTCCAGATGACCGATACATTCTCACCGTTTCGCGAGACCGCTCATGGCGCTTGTTCGAAGCGCAGCCTGACTCTGGTGAGGAGGACAGTATTGATTGTGGATGGGATAACGTATCTCACGTGCACAGGTTTTGCGCCCGTTGCTGCCGATAAGAGTCACGGTCGCATTATATGGGATTGTGCATGGGCGCACGAGGGTGATGTCTTCGCCACCGCTTCCCGAGACAAGACGGTGCGTCCTGGCGGACTATCATAGCTGTGGTGTGCTTACGCGGTTGACATACGCCTTCAGGTCAGAATTTGGCACCCAGAAGATGAAGGACGTAAATGGTCATCAGTGGCCACTCTGAAGACTAAAGAAGCTGCTACCGCTGTCGCATTTACTCTTGAAGAAAACCGAAAGTGAGAACTGTTTTTCTTCCTCCAAGGACGTACTGAGTTCCTCGACAGGCGACGGTTGGCCGTTGGAACCGAAACCGGGGAGATCACAATATACAAGAACGCGACAACATCCGTCTCTGACTGGCAGCTAGAGTGCACGATTGATCGAAGGTATCGCTATACTTACTGTCATGCTATGGCTTGCCCTAATAATCTCATGTTAGACTCACTCATATCGACCATATTTACCGTCTGGCGTGGCGACCGGTCATGGAAGGCATGCAAAGTCAACTTGCGTGTTGCAGTGAAGATGGCACCCTAAAAATACTTGTAGTCCGATAGTGAATATGGAGATTCGCAATGCATACTATATAGAAGGAAGTCTCTTATACAGTGGGAAGGCGGGCAGAGCCCAGGAATACTACTAAAGACATTGTTGGTTAGGATGTGCACGATAAGGGTATAGAACACAGAAATGCGCAAAATGATGCGACGGGATAAAATAGCAAGTAAATTGATGGAAATAGCGAGAACCGATAACCGAGATGCACAGGTAGGGATACACAGAGAGAGGAGAGGAGAAACTTAGACGATATCGCGGAGGCTCATAGGAACCTCAGGCTACACGGAAGCATTAACGCCGATACAAAAAGCCAGAGAGCGAGATACTCACACATTTGATCCTAGAGTGCGTTCTGTTAGGCGATATGCAGACGTTGAGACTGGACGGGACTCACTTATAATGGCATTCAATAGACCGGAGCATTTCGACGTCACCACCAGTAGCGGTCACAAAGTTGATGACAACCCCGGCACGTCCGTGATTAGATGCGATAGCTGGGTTGATACTACAGTGTACAAATGAGCCACGGAGGAATGCATTATCACTGACGATGGAGGCCTTACCGAGACATATATTCTTCAACGGCCTTGGGAAGATCTGTAACAAAGTCCTTAGATGCAGTCCAGGACGAAGGAACGGCACGCACCATAATTAATAACAAGAGGGATGTGAGAAACCTCCGGTGCTTTGACTTGCACGTCGTAGACGACAAGGACTTTAGTGGTCGGCTGTCTCATAATACTGCTCGTCGAAGTTCTGAATTTGTTAAGAGCGGCGAGCTTAGTGCCGGCGTTCATGTCCCCGTGCTATGTTACCGAGTTTGAGATCCGGACGTGAAGAGGATTGAACGAGGACTCACCAGAGGAACCGCCTCCAATCCGCGGCTGGCTAATTTATACACAACGGAATCAAGCGCATTCATGCCCCCGACATGCACAATCGCTTGGGGTACATCTATATCATCAAAGAGGTCAGCGAGAGCATCCAGCTTCCACTCCCGCGCTTGAGCCGTTTCGGCGCTAGAGGCGCTACGACCGGAACCAATAATGCCGAGACCTCCAGAAGGAGGCATGGGCTCCGCGCGACCTCCAGCAGTGAACGCGAGGTACAGGTAGAATTGGCGAAGCCCCCTAGCGCCTTGATTCGTGTCGGCGTGCGTGACATTGCCGTCCCGTCGCACGAGCACGCGGACTGGTTCACGCAGCTGAATAGCTGAAGCTAGGTTCAATACATCTTGTGGGACCGTGTTAGAAAAGAGTGCTGTTTGGCGTTCGATTGGCGCGTCCGCAATGTCGCCAGCGCTAGGAGTGATTATTCCGGACAGTCGCCGAGATTGATTCTGGTTCGGGAAGGGAGAAAGTAGATTAGTGTCCAGCGGTGAAAACGACGAGCCACCTGGTCCCGGCGCCGAATTAGGAGAGCCAGATGGTAGAGATCGAGAGCGAGGAGGAGGTAACATCTTGACAATGTTGAAGACAAATTCGTGTAAGTTGCGCGCGATGAGTTGATCCACTTCGTCTATGACCAGGAATCGCACTTCCGATCCGATGAGACCGCCGGGCGCAGTGAAGAGAGCGTGCAGCTTCTGAGGTGTGCCGCAGATGACGTGCGGTATATTTTGCTGGAGGAGACGTAACTCCTGGCTGAGGTCGCCGTTCATGCTGGTCGTGCCAACGCCAAGGGCAGAACGTACTCCAATTGGACCACCCAAATCACGTATCATACGTTGAGCTTGGGTAGCCTGGTCCACGGTAGTCGAGATCATGAGAACGATGGGGCCTCGGTTAGGAGGGCGATTTGCTGAGTGCGCTAACGCCACTTGTATCGCGGGTATAACATACGCCGCGATACGTTCCTGCGTCGGAGGAGCCTGCGCAATAATGTCCGCCCCACGCAACAGGAAGGGCAGCGCCCGCTGCTGTATCTTATTCGGAGGGCCAACGCTGTGACAATATGAGTATCATGAGCATCAATTTTCGTCGCAAAAGCCTTACCCGAATTTGCTCAAGGATCGCAGCAATTCCGCGGCCAATGGCAACTGTTCCCATTTCGATATCACCGGGCCTCCATCACGATTCGAATTCGAGAAGCTTTCAGTCTGACCAAGAAGTTCAGTATTAGGGTGCCGATGCGCTGTGAAGGAAATAACCAACCCCGCCTGAGTCTCTTCGAGACAACCCTATAACCGAACGCCTCTTATCACGCAGACCTGGCTCTTGCCGACTCAGCGATGCAGACAGGTCAGGTGTAGACCGCATGGGCATATCCAGGGTACCAGCGGACCATGTACGCATCGGGGGGTTAGGTGTACGAGTACTCGTTCGCCCATCTCCGCGACTAGGTAGGCCATGACTTAGCATAGACGTAGGGGTGCTAATCGGTGGAGTCATGACATGATTACCGACGTCCAACTGCGGACTGTTGCTGAATTGTGAGCTGCTGGGTCCTGCAGAGCTGATGTTCTGCACCTGCTGCGTCTGGATAGCCAGGATCTGCCCGATTGATGAGGTCAGAGTATTCAGCCTTCGGTTGATCTGCGTGATATCATCCACGGGAGGCGTTTGGTGCGGAGGAATTCCGGCGATGGAACCGCGAGGTCCACTCAAGTTGTTCGAGCCAGGGAAACTCGAAGGTGCAAAGGGATTCTTGAACTCCGGCTGTACGTTCGTCTCAAGAGACCGGTCCAAAAGAATGCTAAGCTTGCGATTGACGTCACCCAGTTCACGCTGAATTTCTCGATTGGACAGCTCGCAGCGCATAAGCCTCTCCAGCACATCGTTGATCAGGGGCGAAGCCCTCAACTGAGCCTCGAAGCTGGACAAATTGTCTCCCGAAGCGCCTCCGGAAGCGAACTGGCTGCCAGAACCCAAAGATGACACGGGAGAAGACGAGACGAAGGTTCCATTCTGGAATGAGGACGACCTGAAGCTGCTACTGAGCACTGGCGGCGTCGCGCGTTCGCGATTCTGCTGGAAGATGGCAGAGAAATACGTATTGTCGCGCTGCAAGTGGTTACCAGGTGTTGCAATCATGACCCCTTTCTCCGGTGGAGCACCCATGTCCTCGGTATCAGGTAGAGTGTCGAAACTGCCCACCATGCTCGCTTGCCGAACCACCCGCGTCTCTATGTTCGGATACGTCCTATCAGCCTGTATATGCCGTATGCCCGGCGATAGGCGCGCTTCGTCGCCGGATGGAGAGCGCTGAAGCGGGGTAATACCGTCTTCGGGTGGGCTGGGTGAGGATCTGACAGAACGATAGTCGGATGGCGATATAGATAACGAGGACACGGAGGCGCGATCAGGCTCTCGCAGTCGGTAACCGTGTTCCTCTTCGCCAGAGCGATTTCCTCCAGGGAAGAAAGCCATAGACTCGGGGTTGAGCGCACCGTTAGTCGCCATGATCCAAAACGACTCCCGCTCGATAGTCGAAGGCTAAAAGGGCGTTTGCCTTCAGAATTGATACAATTAAGTACCATCACCAGGGTCGGACTGCCGGTCTCACCTTAGACTAATTCAAAGGAGTGCTAGATACCTAGAATGCATTAGCCATGCAGGCAGAGACAAGACGATGGGATAGTGTGAGGACCACGTTGATGTTGGTGGCAGCTCGGCTAGAGCTGGTCACCGCCAACAGCCTCCAACTCGGCGACCACAACCGCGAACCAAGCGTGGCACGCTGCTGATCGCCGGCTTGATTACTTTTCGCGAGCCTCAGTGCGTCCGTAAGTGCTCCATTTGGTGGCCTCCGACCGCACCTGCTGAGAGCGAGAGCATCTGTATGGCGATCAACACAATATTGCAATGTTTCACTACTGGCTATGCTAGACTGTCGGTCAGTATCTGTAGACCTAGCTGCAAAGACAATCGCGCAGCACTGGGGATACTACATTACTTATAAGCAGCCTGGGCCTGTCGTCCAAATCTATTATATAGTGATCCACACGATATTACAGCATTCCACCGATGGTGCTCCTACACTAAGAACGAGAGACTTCCCCCTCCCAATATCGCCATCAACCTGGGGAATAAATAGAGCAAGTGCAGCAAATCTAGACGAACGTGAAGAAAGCGAATAAGGAATATCAAGGACGATCAGCTGGATCATGCGAAAGGATACTTCGATCTATCCAGTTTTGACACCGGCCTTCCGTTGGGAAGAGGCGGGAGTTTGGGTGCCGGGGGCATGGGGAATTGAGACAGAGCGTTGAGGGTGATCTTCATCGGAGGGGCGTCAGAATCACTACGCTCGGCTGCAACACAAGAAGGTGGGTAAGTGAGATGGCAACCATAGATCACGCTACCACGTACAAGGAGATGTGGCTGGCGAGGTATTGAAGGCCTTCATGCGCTCAGATACCAGACTCTCCCGTGTCCGGCCTGGTCTCCTGACCGTACCATTCAAAGAATTCGATCTGTCCAAGTCTGATACTGGATTTTCAGGCAATATCCCAGGCAAAATCATCGACTTTGCTCGCTCTACCCTAGCCGTCATTACAGAGGCTCTTGGAGTGGGACTCTCTGTAACCGGCGACACCGATGACCCGCGCATTCTGTTCACGTTGCTGTCAATCACCGTGGACATCGGTCTGGTGATTTGCGCAGGATTAGAGGACGGATCACCAGCTTTTGGCATACGGCGCATCGCAGACGCTGGAGGCCTCGTGGCAAACTGGGGTGGGATAGGGGGGACAGGAGGAATAGCATTCCTGCTAACAGTCCCAGACCGTGAGCGGCTGACGCGCGGCGGCGCTTCTATGACGGTGTCAGCCGCGAAAGAGACTCGTCGACGAGTGTTCCCCTCTGGAGACGAGTTCCCTTCACGCGAAGGTGATTCGGAGGACGGGCTACTTCTGCCACCTTGAGCCAGCGCGGCAAACACTTCATCGCGCAGCTGTATATGGGTCTTCCGAGTGCGCCGTCTCTGATCGACAGTCTCAACTCGAAGGTGCGGAGCAAGTGTTTCCTTGTGCAGCTGGAAGTGGGTCTTTCGGGGAGGCTGCCTCTGGACGACCATTGACCTTGTTTCCGACTTCAGCACAATATCATGCAGTTCTGCGTGAGTGCGTCGCCGCCTGACAGCTGTCACAGAGGATACCGACGAACACGAGGCTGCAGGATACACGTCGAGGTAAGGATAGACAGACTCATCTGGAAGATATCTTAAGGATAAGCAGGCAGTTTTCACGACAAAGCAACTTACATGTCCGGATAGCTGGGTACTGTGCGTCCAGACGAACCGAGATGTGAGCCTTGAGAGCACCATTGCAAACTACTCCAGGATAGATCTCAAAAAACGGGTAGGTGGCAGTATCTAACAATCCGGATCAGCAGTGGAAGCGGAACATCTACGGAACACTTACAAAGGCTGAGGATCGGATAGCGGGCAGTGAGGTGAATGGGCTCTACATCTGCCTTCATAGCAGGTGTGCTCGCAGGATAGATATCGAAGCAAGGGTAGACGGCAGGATCTATGGAAGATCAGGACTTGGAGAACAAGCGCCGCAGTCCAACACTCACAAATTAGCAGACAAGGATAGATGGTTACCGATAACTGACGTGGAGAGTCGACGGATGCTGCCTTGCCACTGGGCCTCGACAAAGGCACAGCACCGACAATACCACTAGCAGCTGGGTAGATGGTGAAGTAAGGATACAATGCGGGGTCTGAGCACCCATGAGCTCGCAAATCCATCACGTTTTGTCTCGAATAACTCACAGAGGTCCAAGGCAGGATACGCCGCCTTTAGCTGCACCGTGCGAGCCTTGTAGTACTCTTCATCGCGGCAAGGATAGTGCTTCGCGGGGTCTGCAACACATCGTCATCAGTGACTGAGGATGGAAGAGACATATAATCCACGTACAAAGGTCAAAGTCCGGATACTGCCCAGGTATAGACTTGCGTCCCCTGGGCGAAGTGTGACAGGCGCCAGTAGGATAGATACTAACCAAACTCCAGGGATAGACAGCCGGGTCTGTGCCACAAGTCAGCCACATACGAAGCCCTGCAGTGAGGCTACTCACAGATGTCAAGAGCGGGGTAGGAAGGGCGGAGCGCGACCACGATAGCCCGCTCAATGTCTGCCTTGTGGACATGCCCGGGGTAAATCTCCATATGCGGGTACGCGGCGCGGTCTGGGACATGGTAAGCAACAGCAAAACGGTTAGCAACAACTACACTGACAAATGCTCAGAGCTGGATAGCTCGACTCCAAGAGAATCGTAATTGACCGTTGGATCTCCGCCTGCTGCTTGCGCTGCCGAACAGCCGGATAGATCACAAGATGAGGGTACCGTCCAGCAGCTACAAATCCTATCTCAGCCCAATGACATTTCAGCATGTACCCAAGCACTCACAGATAGCTGGCACAGACCGCCCGGTGCCGCTAGCAGCGGTGACCTTGACCGGAGAAGCGCGGGTCAGCCGTACGCAGACAGGGTAGACCTCGAGGTGAGGATAAACCGCTGGATAGACCTCCACGGTCGGGTACGAAGGGGTAAGAGTAACAATGATCGTCTTCGAGTCCTCCGCTGCGACGACGCCGCACACATGCCCAGGGTAAATCTCGAAAGCCGGGTAGACAGCCGGGTAGAGCGAGAACCGCGGGTAAGACACCGCCAGCTTCTCATCTGCACGCCCCTCGACCACAGGCGGGTAAATTTCCATATACGGGTACGTAGCAGGGTAGAGCGAGAACGCGGGGTACTTCGCCTTCAACCTCACCTCAACGCCCTTTTCCTCCTCTCCCTGCGCGCGATACGGCCACACCTGGCTCCACGGCTGCGCCGTCTCTTGCTGGTACGGCCACACCCCGGTCCAGGGCTCACCTGGCTGGGCTTTATAATAGGGGAACCCCATCCTGCTCACGCTCCCACTCACATCACTCCTACTCCCCTTC
Organism: Heliocybe sulcata; assembly: GCA_004369045.1. NCBI lineage: Eukaryota > Fungi > Basidiomycota > Agaricomycetes > Gloeophyllales > Gloeophyllaceae > Heliocybe > Heliocybe sulcata. The sequence goes on along the minus strand of ML213504.1, from coordinate 1,488,346 downwards.
ACCTTCCCCCTCGGCGCCGGACCAACCTCCACGTCCACATCCACCACAGTAATTTCAATTTCTGACTCCCGTTCCCTCCTCTCGTCAGTATACGGCCACACCCCCTTCCACGGCTGCCCACGGAACGCATCATAATACGGCCACCCAAACCTCCTCTCACTCTCCTCACCCTCACCCTCAACCGCGCGGCGTTGCCCGAGGTCAGGAGTGCGCACATAGTAAGGGCTTGCAGGGCTCGGCGGGTAACTCGCCCAACCAGGGCCCCAGCTTGTCGCAGTAGACGGCGTATTCGGTCTGCTCGCCAAGTTCCTCTGCCCGAGATCCACAGACTGGGCATACGCGGGCGAACTAGGGTTGGAGTTGGAGTAGTACGAGGCGGGGCCCCAGCTGGTAGCGGTCGATGGCGTGGGCGGGACGCTAGACAGCATTCTCCTACCAACATCAGGCGACGGAAGGCGGGAGACGTTGGACATTGGGGAGTACAAAAGGGAACGGTCAGATGGGCCCCAGCTGGTGGCGGTGGAAGGCGTCGGCGGGACGCTCTCCAGGACACGAAGACCCAGATCCGGGGATGGCAGTCTTGACACATTCGACACTGGCGAGTACAACAGATCATAATCCTCTGGACCCATGGACGTCGCTACAGAGGGCGTCAGGCAAACTGACCCCTCCACCCTGCGGTCCATATGCACAGAGGGCGCACGCCAACTCTCCCCCTCCTCCCCGTCCATATCCAACTCATAATAATACTCCTCAGGACCAGCAGATGATATACTCCACGTGAAATCATCCAAGTTCAGCTCATACTCCCCCTCACCCTGTTCCACGACCGGTGAGTCAAGAGACACGGTATTCGGCATGTTCACAGGGTCCAAGCTGAGTTGCCCGGTGACGGCCATGGGCGTAGGCGCCACCGAGGAGCTGGCTCGCCAGGAGCGCACGCGCGATTCGAGATCTTTCTTCCCCGATTTTGGCTCATCTTCCTGCACAATGGGAGACAGAGCAGCTCTGCGATCAGGAATTTCTTGCTTCGGAGATATCTCGGCATGCGAAGGCGCTCTCGATGCGGAACGCACCGACACGGTATCGAACCGGTCTAGGAGAGACAGCTTCCTGGGTACGTGACGCAAAGTCCTAGTGCGTTGTGTAATAGACTCCGTTTCCACTTGATCCTCGAGACCTTGCTCCTCCCCTGCGAAGGTTGTCCTGCTATCAGCCCGCCAATGTGACATTGACGGCGCTCGAGACGCAGGCACGGACAGCTCGAAGGCCTCTCGGGTGGAGTTGGCAACCCAACCATCATACCACCGGGCTTTCCGGAGGTCGATGTCGAACTCGATGCGCCCACTGATGGGCAGTTGCGGTGAAGAAGTGACGGGAGATCGGGCCTCGAAGAGATGGCCCCACAGCAGTTGCCAGGACTCATCCGAGATTCGAGGTGTGAATGTGAAGCCGCTCTCGGTTACGTGGAGGTACAGGCAGAGTCCGGTCGTGCTCGGGAAGTTGAACTCCTTCGCGATCGCTGACAGCTGGCCGTACATCTGCGCAGTGATCAGCTACATTGGGGGGCATAATAGGAGTATCAAGCTCACGGTTGGGAACAGGGGCATCAAGAGACCGGAAGACAGGCGATTGGACGGACCGGAAGAAAGAGTGTGACCGAGATGGCCCGGTTCCTGAGGGAAGGTATTGGGAGGGACGACAACGACCAGCCATTTCGTCCTAGGTTGCACTCTTTCGCGCGGCTCTGCTCCTCGCGACCCGCTGAGACCTGAGTTGAGATACGCAAGCGTAGATATCTTCCTGAATCGTGAAGCAGGCGTCTCCGCAGGGGCGGCTATGGGAATGGTAGCAGACTCATTATCTCCGCCCAAAGTCATGGACACGGTGGATTGCTGAGCGGGACCCATGAAGTCGGAGTCCGTGTCGGGAGGACTGAGAGGGTGCACGGCTCTTGGGACGTCGAAAGGCGAAGGCTTATGGAAAGGCGTAGAAGTAAAACGAGACATTTAGCTGGGAAGCGGTGTAAGGAACGTAGGCTTTGAATGACTGGACGTGTGTCAGCCGTCTAGCAGCGATTATAGATACACTTCGGGGGGTTGTGGCACCGCGTTAGAGCAGGTCTCGGGTCCGCAGTCGTGTCGGAAAGATGTGGGCCGTCAAGGGAGTGTCCGTTCGATGGCGGTGAGGTCTGAATGGACTCTAATAGTCGCTAGAGTGAGAAAACATCAGCGCTGTGCTTAGGCATTGCTTGATTGCTGATATCCATCATTCATACCTCCGGGGATCGCTAGGACAACGACTGAGACAGCAAAAAAGCGGCAGATGAAAACGAAGGAGAGGCCTGCCTCCTGTGCTTGCGGGGAATAAGCACCCGGAACGATAACCAAAGCACCTGGAAGGATGAGAGTCTGCGCTGCCAATTTACCGCACCTAGCAACGACTCGATCGACTTCCCACGCCTCATCTCAATCACACAGCCACAGGTCTTGCCGCCGGCACGGAAATACATCGGTCAGAAATACATCTACCTTCTCCCTAACAGGACCTGAAGACTCTCTCTTCCGTACCCATCCGGAGGACCTGGAGGAGGCGTCTGGTCAAAGTGTCCCTCGGACCGACGTTTGCGTCCCTCGACCCATCCTGTCGCAGTTATCCCGTGACGACCCTCGACACGCAAGGGACGCTCGCGAGCATCTCCCCGAGGGTCTCGATGAGGAAGAACAAGTGACGAAGATCCCGGAATAGACATAAATCCACTATGCCGTAAACGTTCCAGGAAGCTAACAAGGTGCTCAGGATGGAATAGTGGGCACTTATCAAGATATTATCTCGGCCTCATTCACCTGGACGCAGTTTCTGTACCAGACTTAAACCGCTCTCCGAAACTCTATCCAGTCTTCAGGTCTTTTCCCGTCTTCAGAAAACTCAGCCTTCTCATTGACCGCGTTATAAGTACTGTTGAAGCTTGAAGTCATGATCTGCCACTCGATGCGGTATGTATCTGAGATGTCAGGACCCGCGCAGTGAAAGAGGCCGCGATGATTCCTCGAGCATCACCGCCCGACCGCGACAAGGATAAGACGAAGACTCGCCTCGCCATCCTGTCCACGTAGCAATAGGCGTATCGACTGGACAGCATGTTCCTAACGGACGGACTCAAATCTAAGATCCCTCATCTTCCTGACGGAACCACCACCCGCCATCCAATATGCGCCTCTGATACCCGTAGAGGCCTCGGACTTCCAAGTTCCTTAATAGCATCGGTGGCACGTCCAGTCAGTCTGGCAAGAGAGCCTATGCCGCCGTGATTAATTCCACGGAAGGCCAAATTTAAAACTTGCTACAAACCTCGTTTAGCGCAGCGCAGCTCAATGCAATTGTACAAAACGGTGCCGCGGTATACGATCATGTCTCGTTGCAAAACATTATGTCCAAACTCTGTGGAAGGAACCCCGATAACATCTTCAGTTCAGGCCAGATAGAAATGAGCTCTCGGCAAGATGTTCTAGTCCGACATGTCTGAGCCAGACTGCAGCTCTTCCTTGCGACGGGATCTGGCGTCCCATACTGCGTCAGCGTAATTTACTAGCTTAGACGTTAATACGCCCTACGTGTCTCTGAGCGCCGAAAACGCATTTTCACTACATTTGCGCAGATTCCCACGCTCTGTGCGATAGTGAGCGTATCCGCGGCGTCGCGCTACGAGCGATATTCAAGTTTCTATGGATTTTTCCGTTATTTCCTGGCTTTTCCCGAGCTCCGACCTCGCCCAACAACCTCTCCGAATCATTCCACAGGCTGTCGCTGGCCTCTCGATATGCAGCGCCGCAGTGGCGCTACGTCGCTGTCGGCGTCGGCGCAAGCGGCACATCGTAGCGGTGCGGTGCAGCGACGCAGCGACGCTTCGGCAATGGCCGGCAGACTTGTTCTAGGTCGCCTCAGTCATTTCG